>JAINUG010000146.1:925000-1085000 GCA_029706075.1 Aldrovandia affinis | reverse complement strand
CTCATTCCCTCCTCCCTCATTCCCCTCCTCCCTCCCTCCCTCATTCCCCTCCTCCCTCATTCCCTCCTCCCTCCCCTCCCTCATTCCCCTCCTCCCTCCCTCCTCCCTCCCTCCCTCCCTCCGCAAACAGTCCCTGTCCCATCCGCTCTGAAGGAGAGGTTGCAGAAGTATCCGGCCGGCTAGCCGCTGGTTCTGAGGTCTTCCTTATAAAAACAGTGTAATATCCGCCCCTCTGAACAGCTGTGCTTAAGTGGGCAGCTCTAAGTGGCTCAAAGTGTTTACAGAACCGTGAAGTGACTTAACCCCGGACCGGAGAGTCACGGGGCTAACAGATCCATCAGCGTCAGGCAGCAACTAACACCAGGCCTAAACACTGTACACTGTACACACACACACACACACGTACACACACACACACACACACACACACACACACACACACACACACACACATACACATACACACACACACACACACACATACACATACACACACACACGCACACACACACACACGTAAATGTACACACACACATACACACATACATATACACACAAGCATGAATACGCACACGCACACACACCCTCTGCATGCTAGAGAATGTTCGCCTCATTTCCAAAAGCTGCTTTAACAGTGAGATGTGTGCCCATACGCACTGCGCCAGCACTGAGGGTGGGAGACGCGCTGCCACTTGCTGGATAACGGGTGCTCACGCACGCACACACACAAACGCACGCACTCTCACATGCACACACACACACACACACATCCATGTTCACCAAGGACATCTCCTCTGAAAAGGCATCCCTTCATGAAACTAGCACAACTTGCATCGCAGAATGACAGTGTGTCTGAAGGTGTGGCACAGAGATGTGATTTGAGGCCGCTCTGTTTCAGGGATGGAAGACGTCCCCTGAGGACGCGGGCTGTGATGTGGAGCGCCGGGGGTCCACACTGGGGCCTGTGTGCCAGCATACTCCCACTGTCCTCGCAGCGAGCCGCTCTCTCCCACTCTCTCCCACTGTCCTCGCAGCGAGCCGCTCTCTCCCACTCTCTCCCACTGTCCTCGCACCGAGCCGCTCTCTCCCACTCTCTCCCACTGTCCTCGCACCGAGCCGCTCTCTCCCACTCTCCTCGCACCGAGCCGCTCTCTCCCACTCTCTCCCACTGAGCCGCTCTCTCCCACTCTCCTCGCACCGAGCCGCTCTCTCCCACTGTCCTCGCACCGAGCCGCTCTCTCCCACTCTCCTCGCACTGAGCCGCTCTCTCCCACTGTCCTCGCACTGAGCCGCTCTCTCCCACTGTCCTCGCACTGAGCCGCTCTCTCCCACTCTCCTCGCACCGAGCCGCTCTCTCCCACTCTCCTCGCACCGAGCCGCTCTCTCCCACTGTCCTCGCACCGAGCCGCTCTCTCCCACGCGCTTCCCACGCTCACGCAGCGTAGCAGCGCTCCCGCTCCTGCTCCTGCCAAACCTCCACCCCAGAGAGAGGCTCTCACCACTCTCACAAAATCCGCAGCTCCAAAAACACGCCGTGTTCACCTCTAATCCGAGACACTTCAACCCCGTACGCACCAGCAGAGTTCCTGCACATTACAGGCGATGTGGCGTTAGTATGCCTGTATGTAGTGTGTTTTGTTGAAAATTCTCGGGGGTCTGAAGGATGTTTCGTTTCCTTCCAGTATCTAAAGGGTTAAAGTACTTCAGATGTGTTTGACCTTTGACCCCCAGGTCTGTTGCACACAGCCAAACACTCCTCGCCCCTGCAGGGACGTTTCTCAGGCGTGGAGGCGGGGCTATTCACCGTGAGAATCACACACACACACACACACACACACACACACACACACACACACACACACACACACACACACACAACGCTGAATAAACGTGCGGCTATTCACCGTGAGAATCACACACACACAGAGAGAGAGCAGCACCTCGCAGTGAAACAGGGACATCTCTGAGAATGTGGGTCTCCACTGCGGAAGGGTTCTCTGCGTTAGAGAGGGCTGTGTGACTCTGCCAGCAATCAGGGCTGAATCAGTAGCTGTACAGGTACACTGGCTGTAAGGACCATGACCGTGGCCTGACCGTGGCCTGACCGTGGCCTGACCGTGGCATGACCGTGTCGGGAAACAGGACACAGACAGAGAGAGAGGTATGCGCAGGAACGAGGAGCCAATGCCACCAAACACACACCAAACCCACACCAAACCCACACCTATCCACCACCAAACCCACACCAAACCCACACCTATCCACCACCAAACACACACCAAACCCACACCTATCCACCACCAAACACACACCAAACCCAAACCTATCCACCACCAAACACACACCAAACCCACACCTATCCACCACCAAACACACACCAAACCCACACCAAACCACCACCAAACAAACACCAAACCCACACCTATCCACCACCAAACACACACCAAACCCACACCTATCCACCACCAAACACACACCAAACCCACAGACTGGCCGCTTAAACTGATGGACCCCTGAAAGCCAAGTGATAAAAATGCCAATCCACTGACGTAAAGTAAAAATGGCTGCACAAATACACTGAACCCCAATGAAATGCACTGGATTCGTGAGGAGAAAATGGTGCATCTGAAACCACAATTCGGCTCAGGTTTCAAACTCAAATGGCTCCGAGATCCCCTGCATGAAGGCGTTTCATATGAAAATACTGTAAATGAATATAATTACAGGAGATAATAGCAGCTCCTTCCTGCTCCCGTCCAATCAGAGGAGCTGCAGCATCGGTTCCCAGCAGCCGGGCAGGAAAACAGTGCGCTGCCTACGCACTGAGCTGAGCGGAGCGGAGCTGACACTGCACTGAGGGGGCGCTGGAGGGGCACTGACACTTGTTGGATAACAGGCGCTCTCTCTCACACACACACACACACACACACACACACACACACACACACACACACACACATGCACACACACACACACACACACACACACACACACACACACACACACACACACACACACACACACACACACACACACACACACACACATACACATACACATACACACACATCAATCAATCTTCAACAAGGACATGTTCCTACCATGTATTAATGCACATCTTGTAAGTCGCTGTGGATAAGAGTGTCTGCTAAATGCTTAAAATGTAACTGTAAATGTAAATGTAAATGTAAATGTAAATTTAAATCTGGAAATGTAATGCCATTTCATCTGAAATTAGCCCTTCATAAATTAGCAGAATGACAGTGCAGAATGACAGTGTTCTTGCACAGAGATGTGAGCATGAAGCCCCTCTGTGTGTCAGCTACAGGAGAAACCATCACAGCCTCCGCAAGAGTCTCTTATAACAGCGCTTCCATTTCCGCTGCTTTTCTGTGGCGGCCGGCGGAAAAACATGATGAAATAATGGAGAAGAGTGGAAAAAGAGCAGGATGAAAAGAGCTCCGTCAGGGCGTGGCTCCTGGAAGACGGCCAGAGAGCGATGCTGCTAACATCCCGACGAGGCCGAGGTGGCACAGAGCAAGACAGCGAGCAGCTGAGATCACAACGCACCATTAGACACGACACCGTCACTCTGGAAACACAGGGACCCTGTACAGCAACACTCTGGGATATAATAATATAATAATAATAATATACACCATTTAGCAGATGCTTTTATCCAAAGTGACTTACAGTAGTGAGTGCATACATTTTTCAGTATATGTGGTCCCAGTGGGAATTGAACCCACGACCTAAGCGTTGCCAACGCCACGCTCTACCCACTGAGCCACACAGAACCACATATCTGTGTGCTCCTCGTCTAGGAGCTCCTCGTCTTTTTCTCTAAATATACAGTACAGGGTTCCCACTCAAATCTAATTTCCATTTTCTATGACATTTCCATGATATTTCAATGACAGTAACGTTATCGGAAAATACAATGTATATATAACGTTACACGGAATCAGAACTTTCCATGACATTTGCATTACAGAATCGTTTTCAATGATTTTTCAAGGTTTTTCCATGACGAGTGGGAACCCTGACAGTACCAGTCAAAGGTTTGAGTTTACCTTCCATCTGGATTACGGCTAATCAGGCACTCCTTCATTCTTCAGCAAGATAACGACCCGAAACACACCTTGAAGCTGTGCAAGAACTATCTGGTGAAGGAGGAACATGAAGGACAACTCAAACTAAGGACCTGGCCTGCCCAGTGTCCAGACCTCAATCCCATAGAACTTGTATGGGATGAACTGGACAGAAGAGTCAAAGCAAAGAAAACTACAAGTGTCTCTGGGAATTGCTGCAGGAGAGCTAGGGAGACATGTCGGGTGATTTCCTGCTGAAACGTATTAACCGAATGGCCCATGTTTACGAGGCTGTTATCAAGGCAATCCTGAGATTCAGAGACTTAGATTTAGAGACTATTTTAAATTTTCTTGAACATTACTTTGATGTTCCTTTTGTTTATTGTTACATGTGTTTATTGTAATGTTCAAGTATTTACAGAAACTGAAAAATGTCATAAAACCTTCTCAATTATGAGAGAAATACTGCAAATATAAATTGAATTTGACTGGAGTGACTCTCGAGACGTCTGGAATGCTTCGTCTGCAGTCGCTCGTTTGGAACGCCGTCGTTTTGCGATTTTAGCGAAGCCGCCACAACGGGCTCAGAGGGGACATCAATCGAGAGGGGAAAGCCCCGCTCTCACAGTGATTAAAAGCACGTTTGCTCGTGCGCATCAATAACAAGACGAGCAGCGCGAGGAAGGGGGGGTCTCAGAGGACCGACAGTGTGTCTGCTCCCTCATGCTCCATGGGCGTGTCCCCTACACCACACACCCCCCACACACCCCCCCTTGAAAACAGTCTTAAGGGCACAGTGTAGTATAACGGTTAGGGGAACTGGGCTTGTAACGCAAAGGTTGCAGGTTCGATTCCCAGGTGGGGCCACTAAGCCTGAATTGCTTCAGTAAATATCCAGCTGGATAAATTGTATGTAAAATAAATGTAAGAGGCCTCCCGGGTGGTGTAGCAGTAGAATGTTCGACGCTGGCCACTGCGACCGGGATTCGATTCCACCGGCCACGCCAGTTTCTGGCCGGGAGTGCCACTAGGAGGGGGCAATTGGCTGTCTGCCCCAGGGAGGGGGGAGGGAAGCTGATGCGAGTTTGCTGCGTATAGGAGAGGCCCTGTGCGTGCATACTGGAGTTACAGTGACGGCTTGGCGGGTCTGGCTCAGGAGGAGGCAGTGCCCAGCCGCATGTCACTGCTGGTCTCAGAACTACAGCAGCGAGCTCTCAATACGAGGGAGGGGATAACTGACATTAAAAAACGAGGGTATAATTGGCTACTAAACTGGGAAAAACAGCAGAAAGAGAAAATAGAAAAAAAGAAATATAAACGGTGTAAGTGGCTCTGGATAAGAGCGTCTGCTAAGTGCCTGTAATGCAATGTAAGGCAAGGAGGCCGCGGTGCCGTCGCTAATGGATACAGGACAGAGAGACGGACAGAGGACAGAGAGACGGCGAGACGCTGCTGCCAGAGGGCTTTGCACACGGCCCTCTCGCTCTCTGTTCTGTTTTCCATTGCCGCTGCAGCTGCGGCCCGTGATCTAATCACAGCGCACCTACCGAGAACGCTTCAACGGAGCAGCAGAGGCCAAGGCTGTCTCAAAAACACACTCTGCACGGCCCAGACGGTCGCTCGGAGAGGGTCAGCGTCTCATGCAGCACACGGGGAGCGTGAGGGCCTCTCGGGCGCCGGAGCGAGGAGGAATCCCTGAGCATGCAGCCCTGAATCTGCCTCCGTTTTCCCCACTCCCTTCCCCGTCCTCCCTCCCTCCCCCTCCCTCACTCACTCCCCCTCCTCCCCCTCCTCCCTCCCTCCTCCCTCCTCCCTCCTCCCTCATCCCCTCCCCCTCCCTCCCTCACTCCTCCTCCCTCCCTCCTCCACTCACTCACTCCTCCTCCTCCGTCACTCTCTCCCTCCTCTCCCTCCCTCCCTCCCTCCCTCTCTCTCACTCACTCCCCTCTCTCACTCCCTCCCTCCCTCACTCCCTCCCTCACTCCCTCACTCCCTCCGTCCCTCACTCTCTCTCTCCCTCCCTCCCTCCCTCCCTCCCTCCCTCAGGGGGGGGGGTTATGCCAGCGTTATGTTACAGGTCGACGGATGAGTCGGCTTGAATCGGTGCCTCCAATCGGAGCCCCGCCTGCACACGCTTCACGACTCATGAGAAGAAGTCACGTTCACACGGTAACAGGGAGAGGAAACTGAACACTTTTCAGATGCCGATCGCTCACGCTCCAGCAGGCCTTCTGATCGATAAGAAACAAGACGGTGACACTGACCGCCATCCCGCCACCGAGGGAATGTGAGGGAGGGGGAGAGGGCAGAGCGCTCTCGAGGTTGGGTTACAGACGACACTGCTCTCTGGCAACTGACCAGAGAGACACTCATAACTGACCAGAGAGCCACTCACAACTGACCAGAGAGCCACTCACAACTGACCAGAGAGACACTCACAACTGACCAGAGACACTCATAACTGACCAGAGAGACACTCATAACTGACCAGAGACCAGAGAGACACTCATAACTGACGTGCATGCATGTGCTTTCCTGAGAAAAAAAGACATTCATTTATTTAATTTCAATGAATAAATCTGCAAATTAGAAAATGGCTGAACACATCCCAACCGTGATGCTCACATGCCAATGCGTCTCAAACACTTTAAATCATTAAATCATTAAAGGTTTTAGAACCGCCGACAAAACCCGACAAAACCAGCGTTTTTGGCAAAGCCAAGGCAAGGCAAACGGAGTCCGCTCCAGATAAGCTCAGGCCGGATGACACCCCACGCACCCCACCCCACGTGTCACATCTCCCCTCCGCCAGGCCACCAGTCCTTCCGTCTGTCTGTCTGTCTGCACAGAGAGGCCCAAGAGACAGGAAACAGATAAGTGACCCTGGAAGTCCCTCTCTCTCCTAAACATGACATCATCTTTTCCACCACAACCCTCCCCAGCGCACCCTCAGTGTAGCAGGGTGGATCTGTGTCAGGGCCGAGTGGCTTCAGAACTCCACAGCCTCAGTCACTCCCATAACCTTGGTGCCCCGCCATCGCCCGAATTAGCGGTCTCCACACACAAAATAGAATCCACAGTTTGCTTTATTCCCAACGGGAATTTTTTATTTCCTAAATCCTTCCACCGCCCCCAATCCATCACCCTCCCCTTACATGAACATTTGTTATTTGTCTAAACAACATTTAGAGAACGTTCCCCTAAAACCACCATGTCCCATTACAAGTGCCTCCCCCCCCCCCCCCACCCCCACCCCATGTTCCTGTCAGTCCCCTTCCCTCCCTCCCCTAAAAAGCCATTCCAGTCTAGTCCAAACCCCCAGCTCACAAACCACTGGAGTGAAACACCATCCCCCATTAAGCCACAGCAGCGTGTGTTTTTCTCCAGCTCACCAACGCCAAGATCCTTCGCCTCGGAAGAGACCGAGAACTCGAACGGAGATGTCAACAGTCGGATGTCCGGTTCACGTGAACGTTCCCCCGTGGGGAGAAACCTTCCTATAAAGTTTATTTTTTAATCCCCGTGTTTTAATTCCCTGCCTCCCGCGCAGAGGGACACGCGGATCGCTAACCCGCTACTCAACGAGGCTCGCACAGCCACACAGGGGGACTCCGTTACTACAGCACAGCTGCAGAGAAACTCCACACTCGCATTCCCGCGGGGGCGAAACGTGAGCAAAACCTGCCAACACTTTCCACTTGATATCGCACATGCAGCCAAAACGACCGCCGCCGCGGCATCCCGGCTATTCCGCCACAAACCGCGCCGAGCTCGTCGTACCGCTGACCCGGGAACGCACGGCACGTTCCTCACGTACCCGCTAGAGCCACAGGCGACAGCCTGGAGTCATGACAAACAGATCTGGACTACAAATCGCTGCCATGACCTCACCTGACTTCCAAGCAAGGCTTTCAGGAATAGTTTATTTCAAACTGGTTTTTTTTTGTGGTTTTTTTCTTCCCCCATGTTGATGCCATTAAACCTCAAAAGGGCACCTGAGCTTGTTTGCAGGCTTGCTCATATTGGGGTTTTCAAATTGATCTGCTAGTTTTTTTTTTGGGAGGAAAGCGGTCATAAAACTAAAACCACAAGCCGTGCATTAAGAAGTCAGAACGTTTCGACGGTGCCAGGTTGACCTGATTTAGTGCGGTTTGGTGAGCGGCCCATGTGTTCCGTTATTAAATTTACACGGTAGTTAAATTAATACTTAACAATGGTTTTATGCTCGCTGCACTTCGGAGATGAGATCACACCCACCGCAGTGTTTGGCGCGTGCAGGCCAGTTTGGACTGGGTGTACTGGGTGTGGAACAATGCGTTGGGTGGCTGCCCGGAGCGGGGAGGGGCCGGTGGGCACAAATCCCAAAAACGGACAAGCTCAATCTGTGGTCCACATGGCTGGAGGGGAGGAGCCATCCTTCACAGCTGAACTCGGCCCTTCTGCCTCCGATGATGACATTACCACAGAGTCTTTACAACCACTAGATACTCTGCTCCTGCGCTTCCTCCTTCTGTCCTCTCTGCTTCTGAATTACAGGAAGTTCTGGTGCTACAGGTAACTGCCAAAACCCTTGAGTACATGAAGGGTTCTGGTAGCTCTGTTATGGTGTGGGGTGCTTTTCCTGGTATGGTTTAGGTCCACTCAACCCCTTAGAGGGCAAGGTAAACGCCAATGAATACAAAGCCATTCTGAGTGATCACCTTCATACTATGTTGAAGCATTTATATCCTGATGGGAGTGGTCTCTTCCAGGGTGACAATGCCCCCATCCACAGGGCACGCGTGATCACTGAATGGTTTGATGAGCATGAAAACGATGTAAACCGTATGCCATGACCGTCTCAGTCACCAGATCTCAACACAATTGAACTTATAGGAGATTCTGGAGTGGCACCTGAGACAGCGTTTTTCCACCACCATCAACAACTCACGCACTGGAACAGTGCCTTAACAGGATACAGACCATGGGGCTCATCCACGCACTAGAACAGTGCCTTAACAGCATGAGCCTCCCAGCAGCCCCGCAAATCAGCCCCTTTTAAATTTCACATTAGTCCCTCCAAAGCTCGGACGCATGCTCATCGCTCTAAATCGGATAGAGTTACACTTCACTCTGCTGCTGGAAGCCAACGATAACATTCAGTCATCAAAGTGCATTGCTGGCCATTCTCATCCCTCCTCTCTCCGCGGCTGTGATCGTTAAGGGCCTGGAAACCAGAGCCTTTCTGCTTATCCCCCCCCCCCGCCCCCGCCTCCAAAACCGTCTGCAAAGCGTTTCTGCTGGCTCTGGATCACTCGCGCCGCTGAAGGTGATCACTTAGCCGTGTCTCTCGATCGTCCGTCTCCATACGACGGCCAGCGGCAGACGGTTTAGGGAGGAGAGGGGAACGTTCTAGCGTTAATGGCGCTTGCGGAGTCCGCGCAGAGCTTTCCGTCACGCCCGACACTTACAGAGAGCTGGACCGCTTCCCTCAAACGCATCAGAGCGCACTTTGGCAGGCCGCTGCCGAATACCTCCGCCCATTAGGACGCGACGCACCGCTAAGCTCTCGGTGCGTGCGGGAAAGCGAAACCGCCAGACCCCTCTATGAAAAGGCTCTCTATGAAATGCGTTCATCTCATCTCCAGGGTTTGCGCCGATGTTGTTGTTGTTGTTATTACGGATCTTTCTCGGTTGGTTATGCGTGTTATTCGCAGTTTTCAGGCCGGGAATGCGATATCCACGGTCGATGGCGTACACAGAAGGCTAACGCACGGCACGAGCACTAGTGCTGACCTAACAAGATTGGTCGTCCACGGGGACACGGCGTGAAGCTGTAATTAGTTTAACGTGTCGCGGTCGAGCTACAGGGGGGGGGGGGGCACTGCTGTTATTATTGTTGTTGTTGTTTACATTTACATTTTAGGCATTTAGCAGATGCTCTCATCCAGAGCGACTTACACAATTTACATTTCTTTACGTAAAATCCAATTATACAGCTGGATAGTTACTGAAGCAATTCAGGTTAAATGCATTTTGCTCAACGGTACAACAGCAGTGTCCCCACCTGGGAATCGAACCTGCAACCTCTGATGAGCCCAGCTCCCCAATCACTATGCTCCATAACCATTACACTGCACTGCTGCCCAAATACATTATTATTATACTTTTCAATCTCAACCCGGATTTGAACCAAGTTTAGTTTTCCCTTTGGCGACCAGGTGAAATTCAAAAACATCTAAACATCTCCTAGGCAACTGAAAATGATCATTGTGTTTTGGACTTTGTGTGAACTAGCCTCTAATGCAACAGCGTTCGAACACAGGAATACAAAACGCAGACGTTTTAGTAGAACTGATGTTCAAGGTCACAGATGAGTCATCTCCCAACGACCTTTTCCCAGCACACTGTGCAGTGCACTTATGCACAAAGAGCTTTAATATTTGAACGTTTTAAAGCATCTGCCCTCGTCAGGCAAGATTGATTGACTGCAGTCAATACAGAGAGCTCCCTTTTACATATTTAGCTGTGCGGCTGGTTGAGAACGTGAAGACCATCGACTGTACATTAGTATTTATATTTGTATTGGGTTTTTTTTTAATACTTTGTATTATTTATGTGAGATGGCGACTCACCGTCCTATTTCAGGACATAACTCATCCTGCATCCCCAGCAGGAAGCAACGAGCAGTCACATGACAGACACGGCGCTCTGCTAACGTGCTAACGTGCTCCGGGCAGGGGAGAGACGAGCCGGACAGCGCAGTGTGAGCTAGGTCCGCCATATCCACGGCGACGGCAGCCGTGGTAACAGTATACACGGGGTCAGGCATGACACAATGGAGCGAGAGAGGGAGGGGAACATAACATTTCCAGATGTGCTGGTGGACCCCGCCTACTCCCCGCGGGACCCCCCCCTCGCCCCCCCGCCCCTCTCCCATCGCCGCTGGTCTCCATAAATCCTGTTTATGCTCGCGTTATTAAGAGCATGTCACACCGCCTTCCCCTCGGCCCAGAGGACGCACACAGCGCAGACAACAAGCCAGTCCCCACTTTCAACACAATGCCTCCTTTCACTTCATTTAGTCCAAGACTTACTCATTTATTTTGACTGTAAATCTTTGACAGAGGCATACCACCATTTCACCAAGCGGAGGGGTGGATAAGACAGAAAGGCCTCCTGCTCTTTCTCTGTGCTGACGGCACTCTGCTGTGGAACAGTGACTCCGGCACACAGGTGCCATGCATGCAGTCGTAGGTGAGAGTTCAGAATATGCACACCGGAGGGCGGTGGATAGCGTAGCGGTCTAACGCACCGTATCTTGGCTGGTCCTATACGGTGTGCACTGCCTGTGAGGGATGTGGTTCGAAACCCGTCTCTACCAGACTGGCCCTGGTCGTCAGCCCCGATTGGGGAGGGGGGAGGGTGAGCCGACTCGGGTCCGCCGTGAAGCACTTAAGGGAAGCGGGTGGGCGAATTCCGAAGGAAGCGGACTTCTCTGCCCTTGGAGAATTAGCTTGCCTCGTAGAGACGAGCGGCGGTCTCATGTGGGGAGAGTAAATAAAAATAACGGGTATAATTGACCACTAAATTGGGAGAAAAATGGGGGGAAAAATCTGTCAGCCAGCAGTTGAACGGGTTCACAGCAGTAGTCACTGTGGGTTATGGATTATATTAGCAAGGGCTCCATGCTTCATACATTAAGACCACTGCGCTCCAGCACACACACATTCCTCCCAGGCACACACACACACACACGCGCACACACACACACACACATTCCTCCCAGGCACACAGAGAACACACACACACACACACACACACACGCACACACACACACACATTCACATGCACACACACACACACTCACATACACATGCACACACACACACACAAAAAAAAAACTTGACATTTGGAATTTCAAAATGCTACAAATGTGGAAAAGTGAAACGGCAGGATCTTTAATACATTCCCTCTACGCACTGGAGTGGCAGTGTGGCTAATTCTGTCTGCCCACACCGGGGTAACCCGACACCACGCTCCGGCGTCCTTCTGCCAGCTGTGCAGTTTACACGAGAGGGCCAAACACCCCTGCGAGTGTTAGATCTCTGACCATCGAGACACATTCCCGAGGCTCTGCACTTTGTCTCCTCCAGAGCGCAGAACGCCCTTCCATCGCGGGTTTGTGTTTAAACACTACGAGCACAGGGGCCCTGGGCAGGATCGCCCGACAGTTGACGTCGTTTAAAAACAGACCTGCGCACAGATCCCTCTCTCTTAGATTAATGTCGTCCTCCTCATGGGCCTTAATGTGGGGCGCTCCTGCTGTCAGATCTGCTGTCCATCCCCCTTGGCAGTTTTGGGCGTTTTCAGACACCGGGCCGGGGGGGAAATCAATCTCCCTAATGACCAGAGTGTCTGTCTGTGCAGTGAGGGGTGAGGACCCCCCCAATCCCCAAACACCCCCCCACACAGTGACCCATGTGTTCCTCACCTGTTCCTCGTCCCGCTGTGACAGCTGTCCCAGGCCCCTCCCTCCCCCCTGCTGCCCTGTCCCTGTCTCTTAATGGGGCCCCCACCCCACCCCACACACACACACACACACACACACACACACCACCCCCCCCCCCGCTGTAACACTAACACACACACACCCCCTCCCTGCTGTAACACACACACACCTCCTGCTGTAACACACACACACACACACACACACCCTCACCTACTGGAACACATACACACACACACACACCCACACACACCCTCCCTGCTGTCACACACACACACACACACACACACACACACATCAGCTCATAACCAGACGGACTCAAGCTGTCAGCAGACTGGACTCGTCACCGCCCCCTTGGCACAAAGGAGACACATTCCTTTTCTCTCCATACCAAACATTTTGATCTATATTACTTATGGTTATTATTATAAGTACAGAGTTCACATAGTTAACTGCACAGTCACAAAGGTATTTTGGCAACTCCCAGCCACGCGTGAAAATTCAAACAATACTTAAATCGAGTTAAACATCATGTGACGCACACTACGGATGGCCTAATGGCATTTGTGGCTGCAGTTTTTGGGAGGTAAAAGTGAGCTTTTAGCAGTGTTTGATGTGGTAAATGTGACCTTATATCAGTTTTCGTCAGGTAAAGGTTAGTGTATAGTCATGTTTGATGTGGTAAAAGTCATATATCAGTATTTGTGAGGTACATGTGGGCGTATATCAGTGTATGTGAGGTAAGTGTGTATATCAGTTTTTGTCAGGTAAATGTGGGCGTATATCAGTGTTTGTGAGGTAACTGAGTGTATATCAGTGTTTGTGAGGTAACTGTGTATATCAGTATTTGTGAGGTGAAAGTGAGCATATATCAGTGTTTGTGAGGTAAAAATGAGCTATATCAGTGTTTGTGAGGTAAATATCAGTGTATATCAGTGTTTGTGAGGTGAAAGTGAGCGTATATCAGTGTTTGTGAGGTAAAAGTGAGCGTATATCAGTGTTTGTGAGGTAAAAATGAGCGTATATCAGTGTTTGTGAGGTAAATATCAGTGTATATCAGTGTTTGTGAGGTGAAAGTGAGTGTATATCAGTGTTTGTGAGGTAAAAGTGAGTGTATATCAGTGTTTGTGAGGTAAAAATGAGTGTATATCAGTGTTTGTGAGGTAAATATCAGTGTATATCAGTGTTTGTGAGGTAAAAGTGAGTGTATATCGGTGTTTGAGGTGAATAGGGTGAGATGGATCTTGAGGAAACGCAGAATCAGGGTGAATGATGACGCCGGTCAGCGCGTCTCTCAAAGCTGTCACGGGGGCGGCGCGTAAGCAGGAAAGACAAACGAGAGTCCGTCCGGCACAAATGTGAAAACGTGAGAAATAACGAGGAAATGTGTGAACTTCAGGAGAACAGCGCAGCCAGCTAAATACATCAACCACTTTTATTTAGTTTCAAACTGAGCCAGAGGTCCTGCTCAAACTCAAACTCAAGCTCGAAAGCTGTGCAACGCTCGCGAGCCGCAGTATAACTGAACGCACGACGCCTCCAAACGACTCTGGTTAATTTCCACCGTTATAAAGTGCAGGCTTAGCCAGAGAAGAGGGGGCATTTTTCCCCTCTCTGCTCGAGAGACATGGAACAGGAGGTTTGGCCCGATCTGCCATAACCCCACCGCTCGATCGCTCTCAGCTGCTGACGATGAATCGCACCAAAGAAGAATTTGTTCTTTGGTGAAAAAAATTGTCTATAGATACTTTTTAAATTGTCAGTAACCTGCAGGATTTTCTTTTACCCCAAGATGTCCAAAAAGGGTTTTAAAGTATTTATTTGACCCAACTGCACCATACTATATTCTGAAATGTCTTATACAGGATACACCCAGAGCTCTCCAGAGTCCCCCTCCCCCACACACTACCCAGCCCACACGAGAGGGAGGGGGGACAGAGGGAATGAGTCTGTGCAATGGTCCATTCATCTCCAGAACTAAT
The DNA here is from genome assembly GCA_029706075.1 of Aldrovandia affinis. NCBI lineage: Eukaryota > Metazoa > Chordata > Actinopteri > Notacanthiformes > Halosauridae > Aldrovandia > Aldrovandia affinis. Next base: position 1,070,439 of record JAINUG010000146.1, on the reverse strand, counting down.
TGGGGAAATGCATCTGAATGGCAGGCTGTTAAATGCCATCACGCCACAGAGAGCGTCAGCGCGAAACGCATTCCTTCAGAATATAAAACAAAAACGTGTTGCATAAGAGGCGCCTGCTCCGCGCTTTCTGGGTCTGAAATTGGGACGAGAGCCCTCCTTCTTTTCTCAACGTGCTGCAGAGGTACGGGTGAAAGCCATGGTCGTGTACGGGAGGTACAGGGTTCAGGCCCTCTTCTGGAAAACTGAGTAAGGAAATACCTGCAAATGATTTGAGTGAATCTTAGCCCAGACCGTAGGCCGATGTCCAAATGTTAGCATCACAATTCTGAGTGTTTGAGAGGAAAGAAAAAAAAAAAAGATTCCCTGAATCATTTTCTTTTGAGAAATATTTCAGACTTTAAATCCTGTTATTTAAACCAGCAAAAATCGCAGCACATCAGAATGGGAAGGGTACATCAGAATCAGAATCAGGGTACATCAGAATGGGAAGGGTACATCAGAATGGGAATCAGGGTACATCAGGATTGAAAGCACGTCCCATCGTTTCTGCCTTTCAATAGTCAGAAGGCTCGTGCTGAATTCTCCCCAGATCTTGTTGCACCTTTCCTACACTTACCTGGGCCTACCTGTTGACACGGACACACGGTCACACTTCTCTCAACAAGAAAACCAGTTGGACCAGGCCAGACCCTCCAGAGTTTATACACAAAGATTCGGGAGAGGAATATTTAGACAATCCCTGACGTCTCCCTCCACCGGCTGAGACGAACTAATCATCCTAAAAGCCAGGTGCGATCCCGCCTCTGACTCCAAGCCCAAGACTAAAACGCATTTAAAACCCCTCCTGAATGCAACCTCCCTAATGCAACACCCTGCTTGTCTTAATAAAACCTTCTGCTGTAAACACATTTATGTTGCGTGAGAATTTCTTTCTACTGAATGTGCAGAAGTAGTCCGTTGCTTTTAAGTGGCCAATTACAGAACAGCAGCATCCAGCCTCATGCTCTGCTTCGCTGGTCGCTCGGTTTGCTTCATTTTCTGACCCGTTGTCACACAATCTACTCGCGCTCCTTCACACTCTGTGTGCGGTTTTCTCTCCGTTTTTCTCCCCATTTTTAGTATCCAATTACACCCTCCTTTTTCACGTCAATTATCCCACTCCCTCATATATCTTACAAGTTCGCTGCCGTAGCCCTGATACCGGCAGTGACATGCGGCTGGGCACCGCCTCCTGCGAGCCAGAACCCGCCAAGCCGTCACCGTAACTCCGGTATGTGCGCACAAAGCCACTCCTATACGCAGCGGGCTCACATCGGCTTCCCTCCCCCTCCCTGGGGCGGACAGCCAATTGCCGCCCCCTAGTGGCACTCCCAGCCAGAACCCCGGTCGCAGTGGGCAGCGTCACACATTGTAACCGCTTGACCACCCGGGAGGCCTTTTCACACCCTGCTCACAGGGGAGGGGTTGGCCGCTGCAAAGCCCGTTTCTCCGTTACAGAGCTGCAGGCGAGCCGGTGGGACCTGCAGCCGGAGCAGGGCGGACTCGTACAGCTCAGGTGCGCTCTGTCCGCATCACCTGCCTTTCCACAGACCGGGGGAAACGCCTTCACTGGGTTTACAAAACCAAAAATCAGGTACACCACCAAAACGAGTCTTAATAATAATATAATATAATAATATAATATACGCCATTTAGCAGACGCTTTTATCCAAAGCGACTTACAGTAGTGAATGCATACATTTTTCAGTATATGTGGCCCCACTGGGGAATGAACCCACAACCTAAGCGTTGCCAACGCCACGCTCTACCTACTGAGCCACAGAGAACCAGAGTCAGGCGACTGCGGTAGTGTTAAACGATAAACGCAATATTCTTCTGAAACCCTGCGACTGCCGGCCTTATGTTTGTTTGTTTTTTATTGTGCATTCACGCAGGTTCTTCAGCACCTTAAGGCTTCTTCTGCTTCTGAGTTTATATAGACGAGCACGTAGATCAAACTGACCAATCATAAGCGTTAGCCAGACCTGCAGCACATCTGAGTTGCGCCGACACCACGCAGTCTACGTCACTGAAGCTCCTGCCACACGTGCCCCGCCAATCACCCCTCTTTCTTCCGGCCATAGTAGACAAAAGAATGGGCAACTGGGCCTGCCCAGCATTTTTTCTTTCACATGACCCCAAGTATTAATGAATGACTTAACTCAGGACCACACCTGTGTGGAAGCAGCTGCTTTCAATACACTTTGTATCGCTCATTTGCCCAAGTGTTTCCTTCATTTTGGCAGTTACTGAGGCTACATCCTGGGCTTTGTCTGCTGTGGAGGACTCCCCAAAAAGCAAGAGACTCGTTTCACTCCGTCTCCAGTATCCTCGGCTCCTCAGTGAGGGTGTGGCTCCTCTCTCTCTCTCTCTCTCTCTCTCTCTCTCTCTCTCCTCTCTCCCTCCTGTGTTTCACGTGCGCGCGCACGTTTTTAGTGCTGACGCGGGCAGAATCAACGCCGTTACGCGCCTCACCGATTCACACTGCACATGGCCCGCCCTCGTTCCGTCTTTAACCTCGTCGGTCAGAACCCATTTTCACCGCCTCGCTCCTTCGATGACAGCGCATCCGTGCGTTGGGTTAAGGTCGACTCCGTTTCAGTAAAGTTCATTCAGGAAATTAACTGAAATTCAATTAATTGACAGGAAAATAATCCTCATAGAAACTTTCAATTAAATTAAATTGTACGAAATCGAATTTCAATCCAGTTCCTGCATCGACTGAATTGAAATGGAACTGACCCCCAAACCCTGGCTAATGTTATTATGTACATCCATACATCTATGCTCTCCAGAAGGGCACTCTGATATAGGACTGTTATAGGCCAAACACACACCCACAATCTCTCTCTCTCACACACACACACACACACAAGAACCTTACCAGGACTGCACTTAAGAAAGATCAAATTATTAATGAGATAAATATTAAACATAGGAGTCCACTGACCATTCAGTGCCAACAGGCAACCCACATCGTTTCTTGTGTAATTACGTGGGTCTGGAAACTTCTGTGAATGTCATCCTGGAAGAGACCACTCCCATCAGGATAGAAATGCTTCACCACAGGATGAAGGTGATCTCTCAGAATGGCTTTGTATTTACTGGCGTTTACCTTGCCCTCTGAGGGGCTGAGTGGACCTAAACCATGCCAGGAATATGCACCCCACACCATAACAGAGCCGCCAGAACCCTTCATTTACTCAAGTGTTTCCTTTCTTTTGGCAGTTATCAGTACTTGCTCATGCGAATAGTACACGCTGCTAACAAGGTTGTCCGAATTTTTCAGTGAAAAACAAAATCGTCATGGCTGGTTGGTCCGCAATGTAAAAACAATTTTAATAATAAAAAAGGACCCTCATTCGCAGTCAGGGAAAATATTTCAAACCATGCGCAGGACCTTTTGGGAACTGCGTACTTTGGGCTCACCACAATTGCTCCCCCAAACAACAAGGCGGCCCCTGTGATGGTCTGGGATTGGACCCTCCATAGGGACAGTCAGGAAATGCCACATTGTGCCAATTACTGCGGTGAGACAAACCATGCCCCAGTTCTCAAGAATGGAAGCAGTGTCCGGCACAAGGGAGCCTCTCTCTCTCTCATCACTTTCATCAGATCGGCCTGCTGGAAAACAAAATGACAGAGCCTCACAGACGTGCCTCACGGCCTCCTGAAGATACTGCAGGGAGGAGCCGCGGGTCACCTCTGAGTGACCTACAGCAGGGACGAGAGAACTGCCCGTCTCGACCCCAAACGCTCCCTCCCTCCCTCCCTCCCTCCCTCCCTCCCTCTCTCTCGCTCTCCCTAGGGCATCTGAAAGGGACATCACGGTTTGTGAGATCGGTCTGCCAGCAATCGACTTTTCTACTTTTATTCTGCGTCACGCTGCAGGTCATTGGTTGAGTTGGATCGGACCAGTATCCAATTGGAGCCACACCTACACGAGATCGTGATTAGTCGGGAGTAGTAACTGACCAATGGTTGATCAGCGAAGCACATCCCTGGAGATTGGGAGGAGGTTTTGAGCAGCCTGGTCAGACTCATAGTACTGTCAGGATATGAGCAGGCTGGTCAGACTCATAGTACTGTAAGGTTATGCACAGCCTGGTCAGGCTCATAGTACTGTAAGGTCATGAGCAGCCTGGTCAGACTCATAGTACTGTAAGGTTATGAGCAGCCTGGTCAGGTTCATCGTACTGTAAGGTTATGAGCGGCCTGGTCAGGCTCATAGTACTGTAAGGTTATGAGCAGCCTGGTCAGACTCATAGTACTGTAAGGTTATGAGCAGCCTGGTCAGGCTCATAGTACCGTAAGGTTTTGAGCGGCCTGGTCAGACTCATAGTACTGTAAGGATATGAGCGGCCCGGTCAGGCTCATAGTACTGTAAGGATATGAGCAGCCTGGTCAGGCTCATAGTACTGTAAGGATATGAGCAGCCTGGTCAGACTCATAGTACTGTAAGGATATGAGCAGCCTGGTCAGACTCATAGTACTGTAAGGATATGAGCAGCCTGGTCAGACTCATAGTACTGTAAGGATATGAGCAGCCTGGTCAGGGTCATAGTACTGTAAGGTCATGAGCAGCCTGGTCAGGCTCATAGTACTGTAAGGATATGAGCAGCCTGGTCAGACTCATAGTACTGTAAGGATATGAGCCTGACAAGCGAGGCAAATTCCAGTCTTTGCAGGACAGGGGTCCCATGGATTTCAGAGCTGCTTTCCACTAGCAGCGACTGTTCCACTGCAACACCGTGCAAGATTACTTCCAAAGCCAATAGTGACAATTAAACAATTAAACTGCTCCACACGACAGCAGAAAGGCCTGGAGGTTCACACCGTCAAAGCGATAGAAGAACACGAAACGGGGATCTTCAAACGGAGGAGTGCCCGTCCGTCTAGAAAACAATAATTTCAGATAAACTATCAAGGAGCGTTGATGCACAGCGTCAGAACAAACAAAACGCTGACGACAACGACAACAATAACAACATGAAATTAACCAGGCGGGGCGGGTTAGTAAGGGCACTGCTGTGGGGCTTCCTTTGAAGTTCAAATTGGTGGAAATCTCCCAGCAGCAGGGTGCCAAAGCCCCCTCCTCCCCTGCCCCCTCTCCAGCTCAAGCAGGGCAGGACAGCCATATGGCACTACTCTGCAATTCCCAGGCCCAACACAGCCATCACGGACCCCCTTTCGGCACGTCAAGCCTTGCCTTCTCCTCCACCTGCTCGTTTAACAAGTGAAGTACCTGTTAAACTTTACACCAACCGAATGTGGGCGCCCTCACCCTTTTAACAATAAAGGCAGGATGGTTTCTAGATTGGGTGATTTAAAAAAAAAAGCAAATCTTGCCACATAAAGAAAGGGAGGGAGTTTATGAAAAATGGACACTAACCTCGATAAAAACACAAACACTTATACAAAAAGAAGGCACTTTTTTTTTGGTTCTGGAGAATACTTTATCGATTTAAACAAATATCAACATTGTTTTTACTGGATAATGTGGATCATTGCTGTAATGGAGCATGTAAATAATGCCAATGCAGAGAACTTTAAATATTTTAATCTGTGCAGTATGCATGCAAGCACACCTCGGTTTAGCGCTAACAAACCAACTATGACATAAGACTATATGTATCTAACATCAACACATCACTCATATTGGCTTCACAAACGTCTTCTCAATCGATAGAGTACTACATCCTATATACCCACTCATAACCTTTATTTTAAATCCAAATAAAATAAAAATGAGATACACAGCAAGGAAGTTGTCTTGGGGATCCTGGCCAATGCCATCTGCAGTGCTTCAAATTCTTTTCTCTTTTTTTCTTTCTCTCTCTTCCTTTTGCAAAAAAATTATTTTGGCGCTTTCTGACTCCTAATCAGCCAGCAACAGCGCGTATCCCATATGGCCTGGCTCTCTTAATTTACAGCGTGCCTCCGTACCAACGCATTTTTTAAGAGAAAGAAAGAGGGGGGGGGGAATATTAAATCATATTTTTAGGGAGATGAAACGCTGACCCATGGCGACTCTCCGTCCCACACCGGACCCTAAACCCCGGGGCTGTCTTCAAAGAGACGTGCCGAGCTAATGTAACCTCGCTGGCGATGTTGCGTCAGTGGCGACTTTGTTTTGTTTTTTCCACCACCACCCCATGCTTCCTCTTAACGCTAACGTGGTTAGCCTCGTAACCTCGCCCCCTCTCCCCCGGCCCCCTCCCGCCCCGGTGGCGTGCTTTTCCTTCCAGATTAATTTTCTAGAGCTGGGGGGGGGGGGCTGGGCTGTCTCCAGCCGCATTACTGCTGCAGCGCCGTAATGTTTCAGGACGAAAGCTCCGGCGTCGCGCAAATAAAGGCCAAACGTTTAAAAATAAAAAGGTTACGTAGGCTATTCTCCATCACTAGTGCCATGACTGCAGGTGGCACGACCATTAAATACAGTAGCTACCTGCGGGGGGGGGGTGAAGGGCCTAGTGTTTTTATTATTTTTTACAATGCATGCGTTTCCTCTCTAATAATATGGGCGGAGTAATTACCAACCTGTGGACAATTAGTGTATTCATTTATCGCCAACTCGCCCGTTTGGTACGGCCGTTAAATAGCATTTTAATCACATTACAGCGATTTCCCCCAACGCAACATGTTCAGGGATGCCCTCGGCTAGCCTCGCACTGCGGAGCTGTAACCCCGCTACAATAACAGCGTTTCATCACAATATAACATTACGGAGGCCGAGGTCAAAAGGAGATAACGCCAATGTTCCCCCGAAAACCCCCGTATTAGACACACCAACACACGCCAAGAGCCCGCTTGTCGTATAAACCCAGCTTTCAAACAGCTACAGGTCGGGCATTAATTCGCGAAACATCATCATGTCCCGAGAAAATGTCCCCAACGCCACCATCACCACCACCACTCCCAGCACTCCCAGCGCGATCCGCCCGGCCACGCCTGTGTGCATCCTCTACACAACACTGTACCGTTATCCCACAGCGTCTCAGGTCAAAACCTCCACGCTACGATGCGTTTTCCCCGTGTACTAAGCCCCCCAAAACATAATATAATATAATAGCACTTACCTAGATTCTCTTACTACAACTCCCCCGATGCTGCGCAAATGCAACGAGCTAATATTTTAATTCGGGTTGAGACAACTGCTGCATGCCTTCAATGTTGTGTTCGGGGGGAAACAGGCAAAGCGGCGTATGTTACCTTGCTTATTCGCAGACTTTTCTTCGCATGAGCCAAACATTCAATGCATAAAAATCGTTAAAAGAGTTTCACGTTGCCGTTAAATATGTTTTCATCGGTGCAAAATAAGAGGTAGCCTATATCCCTATTCGTTCTGCGTCCCAATCGCCATAGATACAGTATGGCCGTTTTAACGCGACAGCAGTGTTTATAGAGCCGCTTTCGACCTGTTTACCTCTTCCTTCGCTCGCATTACGGCAAGCTATCGCGTCTACATACAGCGATGTAAAACAAAAATGGTGAAATTATTATTATTGGGTTGTTTTTTAAATTTAATTTACTTACCAATCAAAGACTGTGTAACGAAGTTGACCGCAGAGGAGGCTGGAGTGGGCACGGCGGAGGCTGGATGGGGAATGCGGGGAGGGAGTGACTGTGACTGCTCGGTTCTGCACTGCCCCCTTTCCTCCAGCAGCTGCACTGATTCAGAGAGAGAGAAGAAGGGGAGGAGAGACGACTACGCGCTCGAGCTCAGGGCCGCCGCGACGCACCGAATTACCGCAACGACCGGGAGAGACAAAACACTTTACGAGAGACCGACAACCGATTATGAGCTGGCACGAGGTCCTCCTCCATCACCAAATGGACGGAGAGGGAGAGAGAGGGAGGAGAGGGAGGAGAGGGAGAGAGGGAGGAGGAGGCGATACGTAAGCTGTGTTTGGAGAGAGGAGTGGTCGAACGAAGACATTATATTTTGTTTGTTGTTGTTGTTGTTGTTGTTTTTTGTCCCCCCCCACCATACAATATAGGCCACATGCCTGTCATCGCCGTCTCAACGTTGTTGCGGGAGTTGAGCCACTTTGCCATGGTGATTGGGCTCAATTCCGAAATTAATCAAAACATTCGAGTGGGCCCCACCGGGCTTCATTGTGACAATCTGAAAAATGTGACACTGACACACACACACACACACACACGCGCGTTAGAGTTGGCCCATACGCTTTTATTTGCGTGGCATATTGTTATAAGATGGTTTTGTTGGAGTTGTAAGCAAAGTGTCACTGTAATTTACAAAGGGTTACTCACACAGCGTCACCCTCTCGCATATCAGAGTAATTTCTTCAGGGAGATCCTAAACTCCTGACCATAGCCTATCCAATGCGCGTTTACGTTACACACGTTACCTTGTATTGTATTCTTTGTTCCGTAAAATTGTGAAAACGATCGCCCATTCTGACTGAATGTTGTGTTCTCATTTTAAGTGAAGTGCTCAATTTCTGTCAATATTATTATTTTATTTAAGGCGTTTACCAGTAACTGCAACAAATAGTGGACCTGGTTCTAATTTCCAGAGATTGGCGTTGTCCTAATATTCTAATAATGATGACTGCTGCGTGGCTTGGCCCTGCCAGATGCTGGGCCTAATGCTCGTTCATGCACGGTACTCAATAATGCATTAGCGTACAGTAGGACACAATGGGCGTCTTGAAGACGATAACATCCACCACCGAACAAAACAACAAACTCTATATTTACGTAGGACATTTATTTGACAAAAATCTACTACTGGAACAAAAATGAAGTCGTGTCTCCGCCCCTCTCTGAAATATATATATATTTTTTTTTTATTGCATTGATTTTGAAACTGTACAATAATTTAACTGTAATTTAATCTACTGTTGTGAAAAGAAATGTAAAAAAATAAATAAAAGTATGTAAAAAAAAGTTCAGAAAACGTGTCATGCATTCCCACTCTGTTCTCGTGCATCGAGTGCTCTTCCCGGTCGCCATGGCGATATGGGTTCATGTTTCTTTAACAGCTGTCGTAAACTGAACGCGTTCCAAACAACTGGAGGAGGAATATTTATTAGGTTTTAATCCCCCTCTTCATTTTTATTTTTGAAACAAGAACCTCTGTTTTCTTTCTTTTAATTTTTGGTGTGCTTCCCACCATGTTGCAGAGACTCCTGTTTTGAACTGTGAAGTGCAGAAGAGCTTCTGTATTCTACTCTCTTAATTTGTTTCTCAAAATTCCCTTTGTAAAGGAAATCAATTTAAACAGGTTTCTTGTTTACCTGAAAGACTGCGTGCACAGCACGTTCCGTCTAGCCTCACTTCTCAGGCTCATAGACCTACGGTAGTATGAGTGACCAGGATGACACTCTGAAGTGACTGTAGCGCAGGGGTGTCCAGTCTTATCCGAGAAGGGCCGGTGTGGCTGCAGGCTTTTGTTCTAGCCCAGCACTAACACACCTGATTCAACTAATTCACTAACATGGTCTACAATCAGGACCATGATTAGTTGAATCAGGTGTGTTAGTGCTGGGTTAGAACAAAAGCCTGCAGCCACACCGGCCCTTCTCGGATAAGATTGGACACCCTTGCTGTAGCGGATGAGCTCTGGTACTTGATCGTCCGCTACAGAAAGTGACGTGGATAAGTGTGATTAGTTCCCAGAGTTGGGGACTTGAGTCTTTAGCTCAGCGGGCTAAATCACTCTCTTGTCATGTCGAGAACCTCAGTTCGAAACTCGCTGCAGGCAGAACCAACTCCGTTACATTGGTGCCGTGACTTGACTGATGGTAATCGGTTGGGCCTGCCGCAGGAGTTTCAGAAATGTGAGCTCTGGTACGTGAGCGTCCGCTACAGAATGTGATAAGAGTGTGATTAGTTCCTGGAGTTAGGGACTTGAGTCTTTAGCTCAGCGGGCTAAATCGCTCTCTTGTCATGTCGAGATCCTCAGTTCGAAACTCGCTGCAGGCAGAACCAACTCCGTTACATGAGATCAGTCCACCCCAACTTTCAGGGACGTGCTTTGCTAATAAACCAATGATCAGATACTTCTTCTGACGAATCATGGCCTCGTGTAGCTGCGCCTCCAATTGGAGGCGGCGATTCAAATCAACTCAACCACTGGCCTATGACACAAAACTGGCTGAAATTCGCTAGAACCAATCAGACTGCAGGAAACCAACTAACTTTCCAGGCACATCCGGGTTGGAGACTACTTGGACTGTCGTGCGTTCATTCCCGTTCTCTGGCCGACTCTGGCTGAAATTTGCTAGAACCAGTCGGATTGCAGGGTTGTTTAAACCAATCACACAAACTGTTGAGTGTCTGGTGCACATTCCCGTACTCTCGCAGGGAATCCCAGAAGCATAGACCTAGTATTTCACGTGTCGCTTTATAGAAATGTAGGAGTGGGAGAGATCCCCCCAGGTAACAGTGAGAACAGAAACAGGAGGGAAATAGTCGCTGTGCACGACTTTCTTAGTCACGATAAACTTTTGTGACGCTTGAAATACGAGCCCTGCACTTCTGGGATTTCCTGCAAGAGCACCCAGGCACACTGTTGAGACTTTCTCTGCTTCCAGCAGTTGTCTGAAACAAAATAGTTTTCTGAAATATCTGAAACTATTCTGAAATATATCGCATTTTCATTGACAATGTATACATTTCCTGATTCACAACCAAAAAGATTGTCAGGAAATATAGGCCATCAAGGTGTCAATTTAGTTTTTATTAGATCTTTTTACAACAATTCCCAGGGAAATTAGAATAGCCCATACATTCACAGGGAGCAGGCAGGACTTCCTGATCTGAGCTACATAAGCAGTGCTAGGTGCTACATCACTACATCGCCTGGCTACTGGAGCAGCTATGAGACCACTGCAAAAGTCAAAACTTGTTTTTGGAGGCAAGGTTTTAAAAAAACATTCTAGAAACCTGGAAGCGTTCCCCTGGAAGAGGGAGCACAGAGCTAAGGAGAGCAGAGCACTGCCAGCCAGAAAGGCCCGGTGGCATTTTTAAAATTTAATTTTATAAGATTTCGCTTCCGACTTTTCCCCATTTTCTCCCAATTTAGTAGCCAATTACACCCTCTCTTTTCATGTCAACCCCCCCCTCATATTTGTGAGTTTGCCTCCTGGCACCGTGGTTTTGCCGGATTTAGGGAAGACTGCGCCTGCCTGCACGCCGAATGGAGGGCAGAGCCGTGTGACCGGTGTCCAAACTCCCGACCCAATCCGGGCGTCCTGGTGCCGCAGGAGCCGAAGCCGGACTGGAGTCGCCGCGTTTGGCGGGAGGTCCGGTCCGCTCGGGAGAAGCGCCGGGCTCAGACCTGGTTGCCGTGGGGCCGGTCCCCATGGAGACGGCTCCTCCGCCGTCCGGCGTCTTGTGTGGAGAGCGCAGGAGGGTCCGCCGCGGTGAGGTCACCTGGCTTCCTGCCGCGCGCGCCCCCCCTCCTCCTTCTCCCCCTCCTCCTCCCGGCTCCGGAATGTTCCGGCTCCACCGGGATCCCCTCTCCGCCCGCCCGCTGGCTCCGCCTCCCTCCACACAAACACGCCGCGACGCTGGAACAGGGGGAGTGTGAGATTAACCAGGGGTGTGCGGAGCTGGGCCGGGAGACGCAGCTGGGGCTGAGTTCATTTATTAGTTCAAGGTGCTGGCAGGAGTCCAGTCCAATCCCCAATCCCCCCAGCACAGCCCAACACAGCCCAGCACAGCCCAGCACAGTCCAGCACAGCCCAACACAGCCCAACACAGCACAGCACAGCCCAGCCCAGCACAGCCCAGCACAGCCCAGCACAGCCCTCTCCACTGCCTGTCCACAGAGGCAGAGTCTGGGTGGAGGGGCGAGACAACAGATAATGGACACTCTGTCATAGCTCTCTACTGGTTGTGTGCAGAGAGGGTTAGGCCTCCCTCCTCTCCATCACCCCCCCCCCAAAACAGGGGCCCCCTTTCAACCCCCCCACTTTAAGCTTGTTCAGTATTCCTATCAATCCAATGCATCTGACATCCACAGCGTTTGTGTCAAAGAGCACAAGATCTCACCCGCCCCCCACCCACTCACAGACACAGGTTTCTATGGATACAGTTGCTCTTTTTTTAACAAAAGAATTGCATATTTTGAGCCTAAAAAAGAGCACTGAGTTTTCAGTGTGAAAGAAGCGGACAGGCATTCACTTAAAAACAGAAGATTCTACGATCTAAAGAATATCAAACAATAGATAACAAAATCATAAATAAAAAATACTTTTCTATTCCACAAAGGAGTGTTCTTCAGTCTTAAACTTTGTCTTCAATTTAGTAGTAATGCATTTATTTATGATTTATGTAACAGACATCGTTGGCTACTTACTTTCCACTCTAACACATCAATGACAATGCATTTCACTATGAAATACAAATGCATTCCATCAAATGCTTCATGCCTACATTCTTAAAATCATTGTGTCGAATTGTTACAATAAAGTGTACAAAATTTCAGAATATGTTTTAAATATATTGTATACATTCTCCATATAGACCATATATTATGTATTCTATATATTCATACATTTGTGCCCCACATATACCATTTCTAAGTAAGTAATATAAATAAGTTACATTTATTTTTTCATGTGACAGTTTATGATGCTCATATGCGTTTCGTATATGAAATTTAAATACATTAAATCGGAGATAAGGACACATTACTCCTGACTTCAGATAAAAGCTGAAAGTCTTGGAGAAACAGTGTGGCAGAAGCAGCTCTTATTTACAGGAACTGGAAACTGTGAACCCCTGAAAGAGGAGAGTGGAAACGCCGGACTACATCCAGGACCACGACCACAGGCCAAGAAATGCTGAGCAGCATTTTCCCCTTTTGTGACAGTGGAATCCGGAAAAAAAACATGGAAATATAAAGTTTCCGACACTGGTAGAACAGCTGCACTTTCAAAAACAGTGTCAATTAACACGCATGCAAGGACCGCTCATTTCTTTATTTTTTCTCCTTTTTTCTTTTCTTTTTGTTTCTGATTTTTATTCAGTTTTTCTCCCAATTTAGTAGCCAATTACACACGCTATTTTCAAGTCAATCCTCCCCTCGTAATGTGAGTTCGCTGCCGTAGCCCTGAGACCGGTAGTGGCGAGGGTGAAGTATCATCTCCTCCGAGACGGCACTCGCCATACCGTAGACCGCAACCCGGTACTACAGACCCACTCCTGTGCGCAGCGAACGTCCTGCTGGCTTCCCTCCCCCCTCCCTGGGGCGGAAAGCCAATTGCCGCCCCCGGTGGCACTCCCAGCCAGAGCCGTCTCTGGCGCGGCCGGTGGATTTGAACCCCGGTCTCCGTGGCCAGCGTCTAACGTTGGAACCACTGGACCACGCAGGAGGCCCCAAGGACAGCTCCTTTCTGCTAGCTAGAAACAACGACAAGGAACCTGAGAGCTCACCAAACCATAGATGAAAAGGGGATTACCTTTCCTTGGTACGGCTGGTCTTGTAACCTCCTGGAGTCATACTGGTGGATAAAGGACATGTGCTCAACCAGGTCTGTACGGTGGCCTGTGGGGTTCAGTGTGGGGACTACGGAAAACAAGAGATGGAACACTTTAGCAGTAGCGATTTCTTCGGCTCGAACCTCATACCTTTAAACCGACGATTGCTCTCAACCTGTTTCCATTTACATTCCTTGATTATCAATCAAGCAATTCATTAGCTATAAGAATAATCAATACCAGGTATACCAATATAGGTATAGCTTCCCAATTTTATTTTGTGATAGCATTTTTCTTTACGGCGGCACGGTGGTGCAGTGGATAGCACTGTCGTAATGAAAACATGCAGGGCAGTGTGCCCTGTAGGAATGGATTGAGAAACGCTGATTTAGATAACAGAACTAACTAATTTCACTTTGTATGTATTATGCGCAAGCCAACAGGATAATTGAGCAAATATCGGTACTAATTACCTAATCAAGAGTTGAGGCTGGAATGAAAACCAGCTGGCACACGGTCGCTCCGTGGCACTGAGTTTGAGAGCACTGGATTAAAGGGAAGATGTCCGCCTCCTCTACCCCAGCTCAGCTCACTCGAAACAGGCAGCACAAGCTCCACTACGTTCACTGTCGGTGTGTTGATACGTGTCATCTGTGAGAGATCACACCAGGGCCCAGGGTAGCTTAGCCGACTTTACTGTGAACCGTCGGGACCACTTACCGAGCGTCCTAATATCAAGGATGGCGGATTGATATCATGACAGTCGGGTCACTGTGGAGTACAGTGGACTAAACACTCGCTAGGGGTACCTGTCCTCCACCCAGGCTTGATTTGATTCCTTGGTTTCTGAAGACATGCAGCAATGAAATAGTATTCATCTAAATGAGTTCTCAAAATCCCCCCGTTGGTTTGTAGCAGATGTTCAGTTATATAAGCAGATCCCTCTATATTCAAGCCAGATGGTATTGAACTGTATTTGTAAATCATATATATATATATGTGTGTGTGTGTGTGTGTGAGAGTATGTGCATATGACACATTATTTAGAAATTAGCATCTACTAAATTTGGCAAACTACCTATTTGGGAGTAATTATGATAATAAACCTTGTGGCCAACAGAAACAATAAGGATAAACATGGTGAGATTTTCCCCCAGATTCAATGCAAGCCCAGGCATTTAGGTCCTCCTTCACCTGTGGATTAGCCTGACCCATTTAACAGCGAAGCACCAAGTGTGTGGTTCCACACCGGGAATATTCTCTTTTCAGGTATTGCCTATCCTTGCAAGCGTCACAAACAACCCCAATCTGAAGCACTGTTCCGTAGAGAACCCTGTGCTGCACTACATAAGGACTAAACCGTGAGGGACTGTGCATTTATACGAGAATAAACCGGGACGGGGAGGCGTGATGCGGTCCCGAGGCCTAGCGGCCATTAATCACCCTGGAGTGATTCATTTTCATACAACTGCACAGCCACCGGTGGTTCATTCCGCTTATACCACCAACAACAAAAAAATACTTCCAACACTCAAACACAATTAAACAACATTGCTGTAGCCTTATGCTGTTGTTGTCCTTAACTAGTTTTTTTATTTTTTTGTTGCAGTTACATATTCTCCATTGTAAATAGAAGTAGGCAGGCAGTGTGGTATAATGGTTAGGGAACTGGGCTTGTAACGTTAAGGTTGCAGGTTCAATCCCCAGGTGGGACACTGCCGTTGTACCCTTGAGCTAAAGGTACTTAACCCGAATTGCTTCAGTAAATATCCAGCTGTATAAATGGATTGTAAAGAAATGTAAAACTGTGAGTCGCTCTGGATAAGAGCGTCTGCTAAATGCCTGTAATGTAAAGTTCGAGTGAAATAATAGAACGTTGAACGGTGCTCGCGTGTTCATTTGGAACCGTGACGAGGCCGCTTTCGAGGCCGGGACTACTTTCATAGCTGTGCGTTGTCACGTTCTTCCGTGTGGTCCATTGGAAGACAATCGACACCATATTGACCAATGAGAATCGAGTATTTAACCAAGCCGTGGTGTAATTGGACGATACGAGGTCCCTCACCGATGCCGGTGGCTGCAGAGGTGTTGGGGTTGCACCCGCTCCTGGTGCTGGGCACGTAAGCGTGCGCGGCCGTCTGGTAGTCCCGCCTGCTGCACGCTGTCTCGACGGTACGGCGCCGCGCGCGCCACGCTCTGATCGTATCCATTTGGCCACCAGCGACACTGCCAAGTTCAATCATGACATGGGGGATTAGAAACCGTATTGTGCAACGTAGGCACAATTCCACTTTAATAGTTATTGAACGTGGAACGGTGCCATCCACTCTCTCTGTCTCTCTATCTATCTCGTAAAAAACAAAAACTTGCAAGCTCAATTTTTTTGCTTTTCAGTTTGATACGTGAATGGAAAGCTTGCACCGTCAGTTGTGTGCTGTCAATGTTTCATGGCCTAATTACAGTTTATTCAAAACATCATGTGACTTAAAACAAAACAAAATGTTTAACCATTTAAAAAAGTTGCCTTTCTGGAGACACAGGGTGGTATCAGTGTGCATATATATATATATATGTTTTATGCGCAGCTGGCACTAAATATACAGGTGACAGGCATCGCACTGGCCAGAGCCTAATTTCCATAACAAATGTGCTCACACAATTTGTCACACCAAACACAAACCTTTATACACACACACACACACACACACACACACACACACACACACACACACACACACACACACACACACACACACACACACACACACACACACACACACACTAAAATGGTTAACACTGAAAACAGTGTTGTTTCAAAGAACACGAAGGCATAAACCCTAATGTTAAATGATTACATAGAGAAGTATTGTCCTTCGTGAACCCTGCAATAAAACCCATTCAACACGAGTCAGTGTGTGAGAAGCACGCACCTGATCGTCCGCTGTGGTCTCGGTCTCCACGTGAGCGATGGGCTCGTTGAGCCACCGGACATTGGTCCTTATGAAGCGGACATTGCGCGGCTGAGGGATGTTGTGCGTCTTGTTCAGACTACATTCCTCCGAGCTTCTCCTCGGATACGAGTGCTCTTTATAGGCCTTGCAGGAAGGCAGTCTCTCGGGCAGCCTCTCGTCAAAGATCCTGTATGTGTTCGAGCTGAAACGGAAGGGCAATTGGGATTGCGTTTCACACCCAGCCTACAGAGGGTTAATGTTGGGAGGGAGGGGGGATCGGGTTCCCACATAACACATCATTAGAATATTGTGACCTCATGACTAAGGATACTCACAGGTGTCAAACCTAATTCCAATACATGACACTTTCCTTTTAGCAATGCTTTTTATTTATTTATATATAGTTAGCCAGCCATTGTGAAACGCAGGTTGACAAAACTCACCAAAACAAGTAAGAATCCGAGGATAATAATAAGATATATCGCACATCAAAGTATCAACTCACAGAACGCTGAATATTCCCTTACAGGCTAGCGTTACTTCACTTACAGTAACAATCTTTGGCAGGTAGCCTGTTCGTGCACTCTTTAAGTTTGGGGTTTTTCCCGGCAGGTAATACTCACTGAAAAGTGTCGGGAACTCTCTTCTTTCGTGGAAGGCAGATCTCAGCACGTTGATACATTTCTGTCTCTCTCTCTCTCTCTCTTTCAATTTGTCAACATCTTATCTGTAAATTAACCGTGAACGTTCAAACTGTTGTAGCTGTGGGAAGTCGTTCGCTTCCTGCCGGTCGCCAAGCAACCTCGGTTTCTAGGCACGCGCTCAGGTGGTGGAATTTCGACGCGAAATCCTTAACGACGGGGCAATTGTAGCAAACACGTGACGCTCTCTCTGTCGAGTTAAACGTGTGCTGTAATTAAGTGGATGAACGTAATATGAAATGTGTGTTCACAATGATAATTCTGTTTTTAATCATTTGCCAGAAACGACAATCAAGGACTGCCATAATTGAGCCGTGAATGTGCATTAATAGGTTGCAACTTCATTCAACATATTTTTTTCAAAATCTAATTTTCCCCACTGTAATGTGCTGTTGAGTGGCAGCAGTCCTTCTGGCACAGTGCTTTGTAATAGAGAAGTACTTCACTACAACAGCATGCAGAGGAGTGGATCTCTCCATTGAGGAAGCTAACAGTCTGGCCATCCGGGCAGTCTGAAAAGCTTTATGCCGACGGATCGAAGGGAAATGATCCATCGCTGCAAAATGAGTAAATTCCGTGACTCTGGAGATTCTTTAAAAACAATCCAGAGTGGATCTTCGACCCTGATCTCACCACTGTGCGCATTGTCCTGGGTTTTTGAGTATTAAAGTTAACAAGCATTTTGATTTTTTTCTTTTTCTTTTTCTTTTAAAGCTTTACACAACATTTTTCAATTTCATTGACTTGTATGAATTGGAAGAAAACTGTTGAATCCTCGCTTAAATTCAATCCTCAAACTTGTGCAGCAAGCGCATTGTCATCAGTGGATATTTGATCCTGACCGGGGTCTATGCTGAACAAAGAAATGTTGAAGGACTTCCTTGAAATTGTCCAGATGGTATTTAGACCCCTACATTGTATGGGACCCCCACCTCCCCCTCAAACATTTTGTAGTGTCAATTCAGAGAAGATTTTATGGAATGTTGGTGTCATAATTTCAGACATCTGAAGGAAACAAACAAAACAATATACAGTGGGGAAAATAAGTATTTCACCCCCTGCTGATTTTGTGAGTTTGCCCCCTTACAAAGAAAGGAACGGTCTATAATTTTCATGGTAGGTTCATCTTAACAGTGAGAGACAGAATATTTTTAAAAATCCCAGAAAATCACATTATATGAATTTTAAACATTTATTTGTGTTTTATCGAGGAAAATAAGTATTTCACCCCCTACCAACCAGCAAGAATTCTGGCTCCCACAGACCTGTTATGTGACCAGGAGGCACACAGATTAGTCCTCTTACTTAATTAGTACTCCTAATTAAGTACTCGTTACCTGTATAAAAGACACCTGTCCACAGAATCAATCCTTTCTTTGTAAGGGGGCAAACTCACAAAATCAGCAGGGGGTGAAATACTTATTTTCCCCACTGTATATATAAGTGGCAGATGCAACAAAGCTGTCACAGGCCATTTTTTACATTTAGCAGATGACTTACAAGATGTGCATTAATATATGGTAAGATCAATCATAGTCCGCACAAGAGATCAGTGTAGTGACACAGTAAAATACATCATTGTTGGCAGCTGCACACCATGCCTGTAACACTCGGGTGGGCAATCTTACCCTGTGTGGGCCGGTGTGGGTGCAGGCTTTTGTTCCAACTTAACAGTGACAAAAATGATTCCACTAATCAAAGCCCTGATTGAAGACTTTGATTAGCTGATTAGTCAAATCAGGTGAGCTACTGCTCGGCTGGAACAAAAGCCTGCACCCACACCGGCCACACAGGGTAAGATTGCCCACCCCTGCTGTAACACCTTTAACACAGGGGAAGAAAAAGGTTAGTAGATTATTTAAAAATATATATATAATACTGTCAGATCCATCAGATCCGAAATGTTGAAATATCACTTTCCCCCTCTCTGCACAGATGAGCTGACTCCTGTCCGTAGGAGGTTTAGTGAGGGGAAGGGAAAGCGTTTTCCACAGGAAGTGTGGGGGCCAATCAGAGCTCAGGACCTGGGCATGATCAGAGACAAAGGGCTCCCAGAGGACTTCCCAGATACACAGACTGCATCCTTCCAGGAAAGGGAAAGCAAAAGTACAAACACTGTAAAAAAAATAAAAAAATATTAAATTTTTTAAATTTAAATTAAAAAAAGGCTGGGACTCTCCTAGCCCGGACCAGGGCCATTTGAGTGTCTCCCCCAGGTTACCAAAGTGTTGCCTGTATTTAGTCAGTTACCTGTAGACCCCCCTGTATTTTGAGAAGAGTTTGGGCAATCAGTGACTCAACCCGCGGGGAGGGATTGAGGCATTCGTTGGGGCTGCAAATAATAATAATCTTTATTAGGCCATGTTACACATTTTTTACACGGGGTAATTGGAATGTATCTTTCCTCATACCTCTCCTAGATGCACACACACCATCAGAGAGATCCGAGCGCAGGGTCAGCCATAGTACAGCACCATTGGAGCAGTTTTAGGGGTTCAGTGCCTTGCTCAAGGGCACTTTGGCAGTGCCCCAGGAAGTGAACCAGCATCCCTCCGGTTTCCAGTTCATTGTTTTTCACTTGGCCTTCCTGGGATTTGAACCAGCAACCCTCTGCTTGCCAGCCCGTGTCGCTAACCACTGAGCCACTGCCATCCCTGCTGTCAAATATGACGAGCTCACCATCAAGGGGTCAGCGAGAGAACAACGATGACGACGACGGCCCCCTGCGCCACACGAGCCTGCCGAAGCCAGCAGCGCGCGCTCTGCCCCAGTCACACTACGGCGGTAGCTCACAGCGGCACACTTCGCATCAGATGAAACGTAATCGGCCGCAAACGACGACGCATCGAGTTATGTTCTGCGGCGACCGCTCCGTCCCAGACCAGCAGCGCGACCTCGTAGCTCATCCACGGACACAGAACGCGATCTAATTACGGTACCCACCCAACATCCCCGTAGGAAACTGATTTAATCCCAGCGGGCAATTTTAGTGTTTGCTCGGGTAGGCCAATCGCGTTTGACCTTACAATTACAGCACGCGTCATTAGCTGCTTCTTTTTCTTTATGCATTATCACAAATTAGAGTGTGTGAATAATCTCTTAGCTTGCGTGAACATCGACCCGTTATGACTGTCTGACAGTAAGCCAGATACGCTCGCTTCTAATTAGTTATGCTACTTATATCATAACACGCAAACCGTACTGCTTGGGTTTCTACCGAATATTATTTTTAGAACAGATTCGTTACGAGATGGGGCTTATCCCTCACGCCCTCTCTGTGTTTACATTGCTCATGTTAATTAAAGACTCGGGTGTTTAACACGTGTGGAAGTGAAGGTGGAGCATTTGTTATTCGTTCTTGCGAGTATGTCAACACGTGCGCCAGGAGTCAAGGGAACAATACAAAGTTATTGAGGAAAGAGATTGACAGCGGATGTACTCTGAACAACGGGTATACCACCACCATGTGTGGCACTGCTGCTGTGAGAAAGGTACTCAGCCTGAATTGCTTCAGTGAATATCCAGCTGTAGAAGTGACATGTATGTTAAGAAATGTAAAACTGTGTATGTCGCTCTGGATAAGAGAGTCATTGGAAATGCCTATAACACACGTATGACATCTGAGGTTTGGTGCTTGTAAGTTTGCCTTACATTTTGGGGAATTTTGAACAAATACTATATACAGATGCAATTGTAAAATATAACAGAAAAAGACGGAATTAATGAAATAGCGTTTTCTTACGAGCCTATTTCCATTTCACCGACTTGACAGTCGACTCTGCCCAGCCCACAGTCACCAGGCACACACACACTGCAGCAGAAGCAAACAGGCAGATAGGAAAACTAAACGCCTATGGCTGCGTGTAAGTACGCATAACAGGAAATGAAAGGTCCGTATTCCCACGCTGTGCACAAAGATTACCTCACCCCGCCCCCTCCCGCCCCCCGCCCTCACCCCGGAGTCAAACGGAGAGCTTATCCACTCATGTCTCTCCAACAAGAGGGGTCAGACGCTCTGTTTACACGTTGAACGTTGAATGACACAATCCGTCCGGGGATCCCAAACTGTCCCATCAGGGTGGAGGGCCTGCGCCGGGCTCTCCCTTGGGTCCTCGCTGTTGTTGCCAGGAGACGGAGCGGGGAGCGGGGAGCGGGGAGGAGCTCTGTGCAGCCGGCTGCAGGGCGGTGAGGGCGGTGCCAGTTTTGGGGATTTGGGACTGGGAGGAGGGGAGGGGAGGGGGTGGCCAGGGGGCCGGGGTAATCAGCTGTGTGCGTACACATAGCCTTACACACTCCGATAAAAATCTGTCCTTTTCTTTTCCGAAAGACTGGGAAATATATTTTGAGTCTGTTATAGGAAGTCTGTCAGAGGCATTTTCCTGTTGAGCGCCCCCCACCTGCTCCTGGAGTTCACAAGGCCAGAGGAGCCTTAGCCGTCCGTTAGTCGAGCACAACCAGGGGCCGTATGTACAAAGGTTCTAAGAGTAGTAGTGCTGATCTAGGATCAGTTTAGCCCTTTAGCTCATAATGGATATGGTTAGGATATGGACAGGGGAAACCTGATCCTAGATCAGCACTCCTACTCTTTGTAGGAGGCCCATCCCCTGCCCGTAGGCCACACCTTTGTACATATGGCTCCCGCTGCAGAGTCCTGGGGCCGTACGTACAAAGAATAGGAGTGCTGATCTAGGATCAGGTTTCCCCTGTCCATATCCTAACCATATCCATTATGAGCTAAAAGGCTAAACTGATCCTAGATCAGCACTACTACTCTTTGAGGGGCAGGACGAGTCGGCCGCAGTTCCTCAGGTCACCACTGCATTGGTCTCTCCCAACAACTAGCTTGGTGCCCACAAGGCTACCAGTTGCCATGACAGTGAGAGATTTACACGTACAAGATACACATAATGCATAGTATTTAAAGTCAGGCAGGCAGGCAGTGTAGTGTAGTGTAATGGTTAGGGAACTGGTAACTCAGAGGTTGCTGGTTCGATTTCCAGGTGGGGACACTGCCGTTGTACCCTTGAGCTAACGGTACTTAACCTGAATTGCTTCAGTTAATATCCAGCTGTATAAATGGGTTCCATGTAAAAGAAAAAATGGAAACTGTGTAAGTCGCTCTGGATAAGAGCGTCTGCTAAATGCCCCCCAAAAAAGTCTGACAAAGACATTTTATAAAATGTACCCTACACTGTGGTCCGTCATGCAGAGTTCCCTTCCATTTCAGTTCAGTTTTATTGCCACATTGAATGCGTTGACTGAGTCTTTTCGAGAGTTCAAGTTCTAATTCACGGTGTTCTATTCTAGAATTTTACTGTTCTTTGAGGACGCCATTAGCAACCCTTTATGATGTCATCAAGGTTCATTCTAGAATAAACACAGATGTTTATTCTAGAACGTTACGGCGTGTTCTAGAACAAACACCACACTGTAGCAGTACTGCTCAAAGGGTTAAAAAAACCCCAATTCCAAATAATGTGATGGGGTTCGCTCGTAACAGTGAGCTCAAACAGGTGAGCTTTTCAAATGGGTGTGGTAACTCTGTCCTCTCCAATGCACCTGCAGGTGAATTGGCCAGGTGTGCAAAAAACATCCTCACTTTGACAAAGAGCTGCCCACCGTAGCTGGACTGTGTCAGGCAAGGGTGTCCCAGGAGAACACCTGTGGGTTCTGAGACGCGGGAACACCCAATTACCCCCCACCCCTTGCCCCTGTTCCTATGGCGACCCTCTGCTCCTTGCAGCCCGCCCCGTTTCCCAGGCCTCAGAGACAGGAGCACAGAGAACGCTTTCACAAAAGAGAGGGAGGGGGAGGGAGGGAGGGAGAGAGGGAGAGAGAGCTGGTGAGAAGGAGATCCAAGGCCCCTGACTCTCTGTCACAAAGGGGCGAGCGAGGAAGGGGGCGAGGGGGCGAGGGAGGGGGAGGAGAGGCAAAAGGAGGGCGAGCCCCCAGCTTTAAAGTCAATCCAAACGGCCGAGGCTCCGGCCGGGCAAACAGAGCGGCCTGTGTGCGCGCCGGTCTGTGGGAAGACATGATCTCATTCAGCGGCCGATGGCGGATGTGCTTTTCCCTCGCAGATCACGGACAAGGCTAATAAACCAGCACAATAGAAACCAGGGGGAAGGGGGGGGGGCCCAAGGAGGGATAGGGGTTCGGGCATTTTCCAAAAGCCTCCTGCTGGTTTAGTGGTCTTTGCACGTCTCCGTTCCTCACATTTTCCTTTAATGTGGATGAAATTATTTTGGATGGCACCAATGTATGACTAAAAAAACTTTCATGCATTCGACACTGTGATTCAGCCAACGGGCGTCAAGGGAGATCCTTGAAAACCTTCTCCAATATGAAATCTGAGTGATTAAATTACTACTTAGTGAGTGTGTTGACATATTCTACCAACGGGGCCAATCGCACATACTGTATAAAGAAACCAAAAAAAAAAATGAAATGGCGTTTGAAATAACTTGCAAAGATTCATTTTACGGTCAAGGAAAATGGGACTGCCTGGCAGGGTGAATGCCCGTATTCACAAAGCATCTCAGAGTGCTGATCTAGGATCAGTTTAGCCTTTTAGCTCATAATGGACAAGGTTAGGATATGGACAGGGAGAAACTGATCCTAGATCAGCACTGCTATGTAGATTATGAATATGGAGCTTGGAGCTCCCTTCTCTAAGGACAGCTACAGGTGGAATTATGCATCTGCGTCTGCGAATCTGAGAATGTACATGTACGTGTCTCGTACACTGACGTACGCATAGGGGTTCGCCAACCAACTTTCACATAGCGTTAACAGGGGCACTAGGGGGCAGTGTCACATTTACCAAACTGAAGAATGTACAGAAAACGAAGAAGAAACCCAGAAACGGAAATCCGTTTTTATCCCCCGGTGTAAATAAAGAGACGTGCTCCTTGCTCAAACCAATCAGCGTTTGTTTGACGCACACAAGAGGGTGACATTTTGGAGGTGTGCACGTCTGCGGGCTACGATTACCCATAAACCCCTTCTCTATGTAGCTACGTTTACCTGCATCTTCCCAGGAGCATAATTCCGCTTTAAGAGAGTCACTGCGCGTCAGGGCACAGGGAGGGCTTGTAGCAGGGGGCAAAACACTGCTGCAGCGTCGGAGGCAAATGACAGGGTGTCCGAAGCCCCAACAGACCGTTTACAGCTCCTGTCAAGAGAGAGACAAGCGGGGGGCTATAGCAGGAGTCCCATCATGCACCGGGGCCGATTGAGACGTTTCCATGGGAACGCAGCACAGAAAAGTGGAAGCTTTGCCGAAGACGCGACGGGCCGCCAAGCCAAAAAATACAGTTGCGTGCCAGCGTGCTAAAGCGG
The DNA here is from genome assembly GCA_029706075.1 of Aldrovandia affinis. Classification (NCBI taxonomy): domain Eukaryota; kingdom Metazoa; phylum Chordata; class Actinopteri; order Notacanthiformes; family Halosauridae; genus Aldrovandia; species Aldrovandia affinis. Next base: position 1,045,952 of record JAINUG010000146.1, on the reverse strand, counting down.
GTTTGCTTCTCTCTATTCTCCCATTACGAGCTCAGATAATCACACACCACCACCCCCCCCCCCTGCCGTTTCTTCTCACGCCGTCCGAGGGTTTGATAGACAGGCCCGAGGAGATCGCTGGATCACAGAATGTCGGAGGGAGCGGCCATTTTGGACAGGGCTGCCGGGGGGGAGAAACCCCCGCTGACATAAAATCGAACTGACAAGGGAAGGGGGGGGGGGGGGCCTGCTGCCGCCAAACAGTCTGTATGACTCAGCAGAGCAGCAGAGCAGGTCCCAGGCCAGGCCCACGCAGCGCTATCGCTATCACGCGGTGACAGGCTCCGTGTCCTGAGGGCGACGAACGGGGAACACCAGGAAGCGCGTAGCGACGCCGCGCAGGTGTCACACAAACGCACGTCAATATCGGTCTTCCTCCGCGCCCGAGGGTGGCAGCTCAGCGATGAAACGGGGCGATGATGCCCTCTCCTTCCAGAGCGGCTTGCGCACTGCCCGTCAAAACATGCCAGGGCCTCCCGGGTGGTGTAGCGATAGAACGTCCGACGCTGCGACCGGGGTTCGATTCCACCAGTCGCGCCAGTTTCGGCTTTGGCCGGGAGTGCCACTAAGGGGGTGGCGATTGCCTGTCTGCCCCAGGGAGGGGGGAGAGAGGCCGATGCGAGTTTGCTGCGTATAGGAGTGGCCCCGTGCGCATACCGGAGTTACGGTGACGGCTTGGCGGGTTCCGGCTCGGAGGAGGCGGGGCCCAGCCGCATGTCACTGCCAGTTTCAGGACTATGGCAGTGAACTCTCAATATGAGGGAGGGGATACTTGACATGAAAAAGAGGGTATAATTGGCTACTAAATTGGGAGAAAAATGCAGAAAAAACTAAGTAGAAAGAGAAAATGTTTTTTAAAACATGCGACCCATGAAAGGGGCCTCGGGTGGTGTAGCGGTAAAAGCAATCACCCAGAATGCAATTTTCCCACTGCGACAGCGGTTTGATCCCTGGCTGCGCCGGAAACGGCCCATCTGGGGGCGACAATTGGCTGTCCGCCCCAGGGGGAGGGGGGGAGGGAGAGCTGGCACCAGCTCGCTGATAAGCACGTCTCTGTAAGACAGGTGGGCGAGTTCGGTCTCAGGAGAGGCGGATCATTGCTGGCCTCGGGGTATTGGCTTGTCCCGTAGTGACAGGCGGCAGGCTTGTGTGGGAGGGCGAACTGAAGAAATATAGGGCACAATTGGCCACCAAATTTAGAGGAAAACTGGGAAAAAACTAGGAAACAACTGAAATACATATATATATATATAATATATACACACACATACATATATATATATATATATATGAAACAAATAACATGTGACCTGCAGGACAGCTGGGTGAATCCTGCAAGAGTGGAGGCTACGCAGATGGAGGAATTAGATCAGCTGGGCTGATCCGGGGTCAAAGCTGTGCCAATTCTGATCTGGGGAAGGAGAGGGGGAGAGAGAGAGGAGAGGGGGAGGGAGAGAGAGAGAGGAGAGGAGGGAGGAGAGAGAAAGTGAGGAGGGACTGAGGGAGAGCGGAGAGAAGAGAGGAGAAAGAGGAGAGAAAGTGAGAGTGGAGAGAAGAGAAAAGAGAGCAGAGAGATGGAGAGAGAGGGGAGAGTGCTTAAGCTCTTATAAAGAAACAGCATTTGGAGCGGTGTGTTTGTGAGGGGGTGTGGCCTACGGGCAGGGGGCGGGCCTTATAGGATGAGACGGTGGATTTATTTACACACTGCAATACTTTAAACTTATTATTTTACTGTTAGAGGTCGTATCCACCATCTCCATGTTTGTTTCCATGTCAGAATAGAACAGGGTCCTGGGTCCAGGAAGATTGAGCTTTGAAATGTTCAGTGGGTTACATCGTTGGGGGAGGAACACAGTAATCCAAAGGAGATTAATTTCAATATTATTATGTCCACCCACACAGACCGTATAGACAGCTGCGTAATCGATGTTCAGATTCCACTTTTTATAAATTCTTCCTAATATTTCATATGTAAAAGGTTTCCTGTATCAGTTAATAACGGCAGAATGCAGGAACAGCGACGAGACAGCACAGCTAAAAGTAAAAAAAATAATTAAATAACATTTTTAATTAATTTTAAAAACACAATAAATAATATGCATTCTCTCCTCCTAAAAGTTTCTACCCAGAATTCCCTGGGTGCAGAATGTTCCAATAACATTTCCCAGACACGCCGGCCTCGTGAGCAGAGGACCCAGAACAGGAAATGAGTCAGGCAGCCGGAGGGAGGAGGCCTGTGAATCAAAGGGCCCTGTCATTACAACATTATTTGTCTTTTTACGAAAAATGTTAAAAAAATGGTTCAAAGATGCATAACCAATAAAAGATACTTTTTAAGACCTTTGATTTCCCCGCGGTTTGGGTAGTACCTCCGTGACGGATTTGATTTCTTTCTCTCTCACGTTCCAAGTATCAGCCTGAAGGAATTAGCGAGCGATGCTTGGTAAGGCTTTGTGACGGAACACTGCGGTTTGGATCCATGCGATGACATTCGATTAAGAAGCGTAAACACGATGAAACACAATTCCTAAAACCTTGAGGTGGCCTTTTTGTGGGTGTTTTTGTTGGGCTGCATCCCAAATCTGCACACTGCTCAGCGGAGAACGGAGAAACCACAATCTCCCGTTTTAGACAAACTCTCACCAACGTGACTCGTTCCAATGAAAGGGGGGGGGTTTGGTCATGTTTTGGCCATGTTCTTTGTTCTTGTCAATTACAGGGTTGAATTTGACTTGATGATGATGGCTATAATTGCTGGTTGCCATGGAGATGTTTATGTCATGTGATTAAAAAGGTCACCTGTGCACCAAAAGGAGGCGAGGAATTGTTTCTGAATTAAACTGCCATATTCTAAACCATTGGCAATAACACAGTTGGCCACTGAATTTGCCAATTATACCCTCTTGGCCAGATTTCAAATCTCGATTCACCCTCCCCCACTACAGAACTGAGGTTGGCAATGATCCGCCCATCACTACAGGGCAAGCTAATTCCCTGAGGTTGGCAATGATCCACCCACCTACTGTCTGGAAACACCCTTCGCACTTCTCAGCGAGCATTCACTACTGTAAGTCGCTTTGGATAAAAGTGTCTGCTAAATGGCACATATTATTATATTATATTACTGTAGGGGACCTTCCTGTAGCTCAGGTTCCATGGAGAAAAACCCACCAGCGTTTTCAGAGCAACATCTGCCAGGAGGTGGGCCAGAGCCTCCAGACGGGAGCATGGATCAGGAGCAGAGGGAGCAGCCACAGCTGGAGCCTGGATCAGCCACACCTGCAACCTGGATCAGCCACACCTGGAGCCTGGATCAGCCACACCTGGAGCCCCTTGCTGGGTCGCCGGACAGGGATGAGGATGATGCTGAGTGAAGCAGGTAAGTGATGTGCGTCATGTATGAGGTAAGACAGAATATAGCCAATGGCATCCGGTCCAATCACAGGTGAGGCGCCCACAAGCATAACTTCGATAAAGATATTAATTTTTATTGTTTTGTTTTACCGGGTAAACTGGCAGAAGGCTGACTGCCCCAGATCAGGAATTTGCCAGGACACCATGGAAACCCTCTACACTTTACAATAATGGGCGACAGTGTGGTATAACGGTTAGGGATGTGTGTAGTATAATGGTGTAGTATACTAGCTAGTGAACTGGGCTTGTAATGCTAAGCTTGCAGGTTCCCAGGTGGGACACTGCCATTGTACCCTTGAGCAAAGGTACTTAACCTGAATTGCTTCAGTAAATATCGAGCTGTATAAATGGATTGTACGTAAAGAAATGTAAACTGTGTAACTTGCACTCTGGATAGGTATTGAATTCTTAATAATATATATTAAGTAGTTAATACTGGCAGTAAATCACAGTAGCTCACCAGTTGAGCACACTGATATTACAAAGCATAAAGCAAGATATAATCCTCGTACTAACACTCTGCTAGTGCTAATGGGCTAGTGTGATGGGTTAGGGTCTCACACACACACACACACACACACACACACACACACACACACACACACACACACACACACACACACACACACACACACACACACACACACACACACACACACACACACACACACACACACACACACACACACACACACACACACACACACACACACACACACACACACACTTTATGTATGCTCTTTTGGGAACGTGTTGTGACATGATGACACCACACACAGGTGCTTCCCTTCCAAACGGGCACACACCTGGAACAGGTGTGGAGAGGGAGATGAGGATATGGACAACAGACCAAACTGAATATAACCGAGTCTAAAACATTGAGGCTATTGTCTTGACATGCCATCCATCCGTGTGATGAGTGACATCTCAAAGCATTGTGTGTGTGTCAGGGGGCCTGTACAGCGTTTAACATGCAGTGCCCTGCCCTGTGTGTGCATTACGCCACAGCCCCTCCCTCTGTTTCCCCATCGCGGTGGCACACTGCATATAAACCCTTAAGCCTGTGATCTGACCAGGTCTCTGCCCGCTAAGAGGATTCCCTCCTGCCAGCCGACATGCAGATTCTGCTCCAGCAAAGCATGCTGGGAGAGAGAGGAGGAGGCGGCCCTGGGGAGATCGAGTCACTTCGATGCAGAGAGACGGGCAGCTGTTTCACAAGGACGGGGGGTCTCAGGTGACGCTGTGTTATAAAGAGGGCTCGCGTACCACCTGACCCAGGAGAGAATTCTACCCGGGCGTGGCAGTGTAGACAGGGTGAGGACACGGCAGTGCCGCTCTGCCTTATATAAGAAGCGCCAGCGTCAGTCGCCAAGCCAACAGAGACGAGGCGAGAGGGAGGGCACAGACCTGCAAGGAGGCGAAACACATCTGCAGCGAGGCGAAACATCTGCAGCTGCTGACTACTAAAACTACTGCTACTAATACCACTGCTACTTATAATAAATACTGCTGCTATGACTACTACTAATACTAAAGCTACCACTACTACTACAGGGTTTACTTGTACACAAGCTTTGGGGGGGGTAACAGGGTTTAACTGAGATCTCCTGCCTGCTGCTGCTGCTCCCTGTCACTGCTCAGACTGTCTGTGTGATTCTCCCTACAGCCAAAGCACTGCCACAGATTCTACAGACTCACAGATACTCCGCTCCTGCGTTCCCTCCGTCCTCTCTGCTTCTTAACTACGGGAGGTTCTGGTCTGTAGCGGGAGTCTCCGGTGCTGTTTTACAGTGCAGAACATCCACCGCCACAGTAGTGCACGTGGTCACCCCCCCTAATGAATTTTCAAAAGATGCATCCAATTGGAATGTTTCAACTTTATTTATTTATATTATTTTTTCCCGTTTTTTCTACCAATTTAGTAGCCAGTTTTTTGTTTCTACCAATTTAGTAGCCAATTCTGAGGGTAGCGAACTCTGCCCACACGGGTCCGCCACTCGTCTCTCCTTGCGAGGCACAGCAGACTTGAGCTCTGAGGTTACCTGCTAGAACTCCATCTGCCACCCCGAGATGTTTAAACTTTTTAATGTCCACCCACGTTCTGGAGACTGCCTAACTGTACTCTCCTCACACTGCTGCATCACAGCTTAGGACTTGAGCCGTTACTCACTGTTACCCGCTCACTTGGGCATTTTACCCCATCTGAACACCCCTTTGATTCAGGAATGTTTCTTCAACTTTTTTTAATGTTAAGAATATGGAGAGGAGTATCTGGTGAGTCTGAGTCTGTGGCCCCACTCTCCTCCCTGAGTGACTGCCAGACCTGCGTCAGATCCGTTTCTGAAATACTTTAACTCTTCAGATGCTGCTAAGATTGGAAAAACATCCCCAGATGCAGATTGCTTGCTGCACTCCCTGCCCTTTACATTACAGGCACTTAGCAGACGCTCTCATCCAGAGCGACTTAAGAGACTTTACATGCAACCCATTTACACAGCTGGATATTAACTGAAGCACCTGGGAATTGAACCTGCAACCCTTGTGTTACAAGCCCAGTTCCCTAACCACTACACTACACTGCTGACCAAAATGTACAACCGTATGAAAGAAGAACGTTGTTCTGAGTATTGATTGAAAATTGATAAGTTTCTTTTAAAATGCATGAATGTACAGGAATTGCCCTGGTGCTTAAAGGGTATTGACTGGGCCCAGTTCTGGTGGGAACACGGCACTCAGTACCGTAGTCTGGTACCTCCTCATCCACTGCGGTAATGTGTCAGAGCGGGTAGGTCGCTAGCGGTATCCTGCTGCTAATGGGCCAGTGTGACGGCTTAGGGTCTAGCACATCTCTCAATACAATCAATACAAGACAACACAATCAATCATTTAGCAGGCGCTTTTATCCAAAGTGACTTACAGAAAGTACGCCCTCACACACACGCACGCACGCACGCACGCACACTTTGTGAATGTTCTTTTGGGCACGTGTTGTGATGGGACAACGCCACACACAGCTGTGGGGAGGGAGATGAGGAGCTGGAATCGGGAGTTTTGGGAAATATAGAAATGCACGACAGCATTTGCAGCGCCATCTTTTTGTTTTTTCTCCACATTTTTCTCCCAATCTTTAGTATCCAATTACACCCTCCTTTTTCACGTCAATTATCCCACTCCCTCATATCTTATGAGTTCGCTGCCGTAGTCCTGATACCAGCAGTGACATGCGGATTGTTCCTACCATGTATTAATGCACAGAACGCTCTGGATAAGCCATCACCTGCTAAATGCTTAAAATGTAAAATGTAAAAATGACATGCGGCTGAGCCACCTCCTCTGAGCTGGAACCCGCAAACCATCACCATAACTCCGGCTTGCCACAGAGCCCCCATCCCTGGGCGGACAACCATCAGCTTCCCGTCCCCCACCCTGGGGCGGACAGCCAGCCGACCCTGAATTGAACCATGGTCGCAGTGGCCAGCGTCGAACATTGCAACCGCTAGACCACCCGGGAGGCCCTCTGCAGCGTCATCTTTACGCACACTCCCACGTTTGCCGATCTTGGCGAGATAACTTTGCAGCCCGCGTCTCTGAGACTGCTTTCACAAACACTCCAGCTGGTCCCAAATACTTAGGAAAATTCTGCAGTCCTTAAGCAGGATGCAGTTCCTCTCCTCAAAGTTCTGTGTTTACCAATCCCACTCAGCTGGGAGAGTAAAACAAACTGGCCCTGAGCATCGTCAGCAAACACTTCATGAAAATGAAAATGACCGCATAGTGATACACACAAACTCTCATGAAATTCTCATAAAATTATTATTCTTTTTTTTTACTGGAAAACATTACACCATTATTGTTTTCGAACATTTGATGCTGCCAACACACTGTAAACCAACATTTTATGAGTACAAGCTTTTCCACAATTAAGCATGATGAAAGTTATGCATATTAAAATATATAACTAAAGGGCAAGAGTTTTTCACCACCTCTCTCAAGAAGCTGCAGTTCCTTTCTGATCCTTAAGTGCCAATCGGAGTGTTGGTGCAAGGGTGCAAATTAAAATTGACGTTGTTTCAGAGAGGGGAGTTTCAACAAATTATGAACTGAAATTATTTAATTTCAATGTCAAAATATAAAATATTTTGTTCCCTTAACTGAATTTTTTAAATCAAGGCATCCCATCAATAACTATTTTGTTTTTATATTTTTATTTTGCCTTTAGGAGACTTTAGGCTGTCAATAAAACATTTTCCTTTTTCTTACAATTCTTTTAATAAGTTTGTGCGGTTTAAAATGATCCACCCACTCATTTCAACATATCAGTTTCTTTGCTCCAGGATGGGCATGATATGTCCTACAGAAAGCAGTAGTCTCTGTCACAATTGAAAGCAGTAGCCTACTTACAAATCAATCAGTATGATTACATGTGGTTGTGTGCAGCACCAACTGCTGACTAGTCTCCTCCACTGCAATACGCACCTCATTTGCGGTAATTAACATACGCGTAGTGAGGGTGCTGCAAGAACCCACTGTCATGAAGTTTTCTTATACAGTATGAGAATATCATATTTAAAATAAAGACAGAAATGAGTGTGCATCTGTGTCTGCATGTCATAAACAGTGTGATACTATGGGAGGTGCCGCATGGAGCTTCGGGAGGTGCTGAACAAAAGTTTTAAAAACTTCATAAGAAAAAAAACAATTGATCGACCAATCACCCGATAGGCATGTAAAAAAAAAAAAATTGTATCAACGTAGCTAGCAACACAAGCAAGTGAGTTAGCTAGCTAGCTATCAAGAAGTAACCGGAAGAAGTAGCACATTTTCCACAATGCCGTGTAATGAATTGTTTGAGCTGTTGTTTATTCAAAATGTCTTAAAAACGTATTAGCCTGCAACAAACAAACAAAACACCACCGATAACAGCGCCATCACGTCCTCATCACCGATACCTCCATCCTCAACCTCAGAGGCACAGGACCCGACTTGACCACAATCACTCCATTGAATGGAGCACTTTGTTGTCTTAATCACCCCATTCATATGGTCCAATGGGGTACTCAGCATGTGTTTGCAGTGTTTGTGAGGAGAGAGGAACACAGAGGTCATGCAGTATCTGTCTGTGAGGAGATGGTTCAGATTTAAGGCACGACACTCTGGAGTTCTCTACCTGGCAGTTCAAAACTGTTTTCCAACATTCCTGGCTAAAACTTTGTAAAAATTGTAATCATGACACCAACTAATCATTACTGTATTTTAGCTCATGTTCTAGAAGTTGTTTTGTCATGTCATGTATGGTTGTTGTTGTTTTTGGTCATTATATGCATTGATTTTAAACTGTAACAATGTAATTGTATTATTTTACTGATTGATTGAACTATCAATGCTCATCAAAGGACTGGTGTTGGAAATGAGCTTCGGCCACATACACATGTACAGTGCATCGGGCGCTGCTTCTGCAGCTGTCAATGTTCTCTGTGCCTGTCCCTTACAAATAAATGAATACATAAATAAAGAATTCAGAGAGGTCATGCAGTGTTTGTCTGTGAGGGGATAGTTCAGGTTTAGAGAGGTCATGTTTGTCTGTGAGGGGATAGTTCAGGTTTAGAGAGGGTCATGCAGTGTTTCAGCTAAACTGTTCTTGAGCTAAACTGTTAACTACGGTTAACACTTTGTTGTACGTCGCTCTGGATAGGAGTGTCTGCCAAATGCCTATAATGTAATGTAATGTAATGTATGGGTGTGGGTAATTTCGGGGGGGGGCTCAGTAGCGTGTGCCGAACCCTCGCATCTCCAGTTTGGGGATGTCCCTCTCGTTGGAAAAGACGGCGCGGGTGATGCGTGAGCTGGGGCTCCCCACTTTACTCAGCCACGACTTCCTGTGAAGAGACAAGAGACCCCGCTGTTACCCCAAAACATGATCACATATTACAGCAACAATTATAGCCCTTTCTTTCTCTTATTTTATTTATCTATTTGATTAAGCGCCTTCTGTTTTTGTTTAGCACTAAGGGCGTTGTTTACCATCGATTAATGCTCAGAGCATCGGGCCAAGTATTTGCACTCTTTTTTTTTTTCTATTTTCTCTTTCTGCTGTTTTCTCCCCGTTTTTAGTATCCAAATACGCCCTCCTTTACACATCAATTATCCCACTCCCTCATATATCTTACGGGTTTGCTGCCGTAGTCCTGACACCGACAGTGACATGTGGCTGGGCCCCGCCTCCTCCGAGCCGGAACCCGCCAAGCCGTCACCATAACTCCGGTATGCGCACAGAGCCACTCCTATACGCAGCGAGCTCGTATCGGTTTCCCCCCACCCTGGGGCGGACAGCCAATTGCCGCCCCCTAGTGGCACTCCTACTAGCCGACTGCGCGGCCGGTGGAATCCAAACACTGGTCACAGTGGCCGGCGTCGAGCGTTGTAACCGCTAGACCACCCAGGAGGCCCGTATTGGCGCTCTTCAGATCTCTCATCTCATTCACTCGTGTGGCAGCTGAGTCTCGTTAGCTTTGCACTACATATCCACAGCGTTGCTGGCGACACCGTTCTGTTCATGGTCATCCTGGTCATCTGCCCTGGGTGTTTTCTTTCCGCCAGCTGACTGACAGCAGGACCAGTGGACAGACTCTAAAGCAGGGTTACTGAAATCACGGTCCTCGTGGGCCGAGTGCTGCTGTTCTTCCACTCTCCCTTTACCTGGGAGTCAGGTGTGAAAGATCACTCTGGCCAATCAACTGCACTAATTGTTCAATTAAATACCTGAGAGAAGGGAAAACCAGGACTGAAATTGGATTCGTGGGCCAGATTTGAGGAACCCTGCTCTAAAGTGTCTATTCAATCAGTGGTTCCAATGAACCAATTAAGCCAATTAAGCTATAACGAAGACCAGAAAAACATTGGATTCGCATTGAATGTTGACTAGTGCAGGGGCAGTGGGAAATGGAAAACTGCATGCAGTCTCTGGCCAGGAGGAAATCACCCGACATGTCTTCCCAGCTCTCCTGCAGCAATTCCCAGAGACACTTGTGGGTTGCTTTGCTTTGACTCTTCTGTCCAGTTTGTCCCATACAAGTTCTATGGGATTGAGGTCTGGACACTGGGCAGGCCAGGTCCTTAGTTTGAGTTGTCCTTCACGTTCCTCCTTCACCAGATAGTTCTTTCAGGTCATTATCATGCTGAAGATTGAAGGAGTGCCCGATTAGCTGTAATCCATGTGGAAGGTGTACGTAAACTTTTGACTGGTACTGCACATAAAGTAGATTCTCAAGTTGTGTATGCACTGTACTCGTGCATGTGTGTGTGTGTGTGCGTGTGCATGTGTGTGTGTGTGTGCAGGCACGCTGGAGATTTGTCCTCTCGAAGCTCCCATTCAGTGTTCAAGGCTCTCAGCCAAACGCACAATGACCGTTTTCTTCCAGGGGGAAAATATCTGTCATACGAGGTCAGATGTATTTTAGGCTTGTTCCTCACAGGGAGGGGGGTGGGTTGGGTTCATGGATGGTCCAAGATGGACGTCAGAAAAATCATGAACTGTACAAGCTTGGGGGGAGTCGGAGGACAGGGGTTTTGGGCTGTGGACACACGATATGTCGTGTGGGCGTTCTTGGCAACGCAACGCAGCGTATTGTCTGACGTGCGTTGGGGTTGAACACACAAACAGGCCCCGTTATCATTTGGAACATCTCTAACTTTCTTGCAATCACATCCTTTCTTGGGCCATTGTTATTCTGTTGCTCTTTGACTGCCCCCATTTGATACTGGATCTTACATCTCAGGGGCCACTAAAAACACACAAAACAAGCATGCCTTGGAGTGCTGTACTGCCTCCTCCTCTCAGCCAATTAAAATAGAGAGGGGGGGGGGGGCGAGGGCCCTTCCATGCGATAAACAAGAGAACGGGGTCTTGGGGAGACACTCCTGCTGTTCAAATGTCAGCTAGCCTCATTGATCAGGCTCATAACCTTACAGTACTATGGGTCTGACCAGGCTGCTCATAACCTTACAGTACTATGAGCCTGACCAGGCTGCTCATAACCTTACAGTACTATGAGCCTGACCAGGCTGCTCATAACCTTACAGGACTATGAGCCTGACCAGGCTGCTCATAACCTTACAGTACTATGAGCCTGACCAGGCTGCTCATAACCTTACAGTACTATGAGCCTGACCAGGCTGCTCATAACCTTACAGTACTATGAGCCTGACCAGGCTGCTCATAACCTTACAGGACTATGAGCCTGACCAGGCTGCTCATAACCTTACAGTACTATGAGCCTGACCAGGCTGCTCATAACCTTACAGTACTATGAGCCTCACCAGGCTGCTCATAACCTTACAGTACTATGAGCCTGACCAGGCTGCTCATAACCTTACAGTACTATGAGCCTGACCAGGCTGCTCATAACCTTACAGTACTATGAGCCTGACCAGGCTGCTCATAACCTTACAGTACTATGAGCCTGACCAGGCTGCTCATAACCTTACAGTACTATGAGTCTGACCAGGCTGCTCATAACCTTACAGTACGATGAGCCTGACCAGGCTGCTCCTCTACAACCTCTGTCTGTACTGCAGTGATAGTTGGTGATGTTGGTAATTTGGTTATTGTAATTACACTTGCTGTGGTTATGTATGTACATGGCTCAACAGACAACTATCTATTCAGTGGTGTTTGACTTGTTAGACTGAGCCACACAGTTGGTAGAGGAACTGTGCATGTATTAGCCAATCTGTGGAGAACTCCACTGAGAGTCCACCTTTCTGAAGGCCTCCACATTGAAAGAGGAGCACCAGATGAATGCTTCACATCTAAAGAGGAAGAAGACGACTTCTGACTCCCCACACCTTAAACAGGAAGAATAGCCTCAGGTAATGACAACGTGTGGCTCAGTCTAACTCATACAGGAATATCACCTGACTATAACAAAGCCAAGCATGCCAGATGATTACTAGTTATAGTAATGCTATTAGAGCATATTTATTGATTTACTGAATTAATGTGTCCTTATCCAGAGTGACTTACACAGCTTGCATCTTTAGACAATCTATTTATACAGCTAAATATTTGCTGAAGTAATTCAGGTTAAGTACCTTTGCTCAAGGGTACACCAGCAGTGCCCCCACCTGGGAATCAAACCTGCAACCCCTGCATTACAAGCCCAGTTCCCTAACCATGATAGTACACTGCTGTAATTATGTTGTTAGTGTTAGTTGCTCATAGCTGCTCTGCTCATATAGTACTGTATATACAGATATACTGTCCTTCTCACTTCTGACTCCCACATCCCTGGCACACATCATCTGTAGGGCCCTGGCAGCCTCTCTAACTGCTAATCCTGTGTCTGGATTACTGTCCTTCAGAGTTCCCCATCTCTAGTGCTGTATGGGCAGTGTGCGTGTGTGTGTGCGAGGTAGAGAGTGTGTGTGTGTGCGTAGGAAGGTGTGTGTAGATATACGTGTGTGTGTGTGTGTGCGCGAGGTAGAGAGTGTGTGTGCGTGTGCGTAGGAAGGTGTGTGTGTGTGTGTGTGTGAGACATATCAGAAATATTGTCCTTCTACTTTGGATTTTGTACTTTTTGTATTATAGGCAATACAAATATATTATTATTATTACTTATTATATCAAAATAATATTTGTTATTACATGTTTTATATATAAATATTTTTCATTATTAATATTCTTTTTTATAATGTATTTTTAGAAAGCGTTATGGAGCTGAGTGTAACGGTGTTGTGCAGAAGCTGACAGTGGTTAAACAGGAAGATGGGGGCAGAAGCTGACAGCCCTGTGGTTAAACAGGAAGATGATGGGGGTAGCGGCTGATCGACTGGGCTGCCGATATTTTTCACGTGAAAGCCCCACAGCCTCAGAGGCTCTTAAGAGACGTCCACATGAAGGAACACAAACGCACCAGTAAGAAGAAGCGGTGAGGAGAAAACTCCAACATCAGCACTGAAGCTAAACGGGACAAAATCTCTGCCCTTAAATACGCAAGCAAACCGATTTTAAAATGGACCGTTATATTAATGCATGCATACACAACATTCAACGTTTCAGAACAGAGCTATCTGGCAAGTCTAAAGAATCTGTGCTAGCGTGACAGATTTTCCGACTTCACCTCAATGAGTCATTTAAATAAATACATACATAAATAAAAACAACTAATAACCTTTTGTATTGCAGGTCGTGTGGCACAGACTTCGGCAGCGACGATGAGTAGACCGCAGGCTTACGGTCTGATATGAGTGATGATCTCTAGCCCTGTTAACACACTCTTGTAAGTCGATTTAGATAACAAGCCTATGCCAAATTCCACAATTGTAGATTGTAAATTGTAATAACACAGAAGGAGAGAGTGTTGGTGTGAATGTGTTTGGGGGTATATTTTGTGTATAGAGGATGTACATCTCTCCCCAGCACCCCCCCATTTACTTTCTCAACCTTTAAAATCACCTTCAAATCACCTTCAAATAACCTTAAAATCACCTTTTTTTCACGTAAAAGGCCGGGTCACTGTGGGCCCCAGCTCTGGCCATTGTCTCTCAAAGGAAAGGAGTCTCCCATTATTCCCCAACTTTCAGGAAATGAGATAACATTTAAACTCCCAGGTCAGGACCGACTCACGTTCCGTGTGTTTGGCTCACTGCGCGAGTATGGCCCTGCCTCAACGGCATCACACTTATTCATCAACGGCGTACACCGTGGAGGGACATGACCCGTCGGGCCCGCACACATCACACAAACGCAACTGGATCGCAAAAGGAACTAACTGCAGGAAATAAACACGTGGTCTGGGGAGAAATCTGCACGTGGCTGTGAGCCACTGGCACGCAACACAGGTCGGTGGTGGTTTTAGATTCATGTCGACTCGTGCAACAGACAAAAGTGTGACTATCGGGCCTCCCGGGTGGTCTAGCGGTTACAACGTTCGACGCTGACCAGGGTTCGATTCCACCGGCCGCGCCAGTCAGCTCTGGCCGGGAGTGCCACTAGGGGGGCAGCAATTGGCTGTCCGCCCCAGGGAGGGGGGAGGGAAGCTGACATGAGATCGCTGCGTATAGGAGTGGCTCTGGCGTACCGGAGTTACTGTCGACAGGCTTAGCGAGTGCCGTATCAGAGCAGACGATACTTTGCCTCTGTCACTGCCGGTCACAGGGCTACGGCAGCGAACTTACTATACAAGGGGGGGGATTGACATGAAAAATAGAAGGTGTGATTGGCTACTAAATTGGGAGAAAATGTGATAAAATCAGAAACAAAAAAAAAATGTGACTGCCATCTGTCCCAGTGGCGTGAACCACCCCCAAAAGAAAGAGGACCACAATGGAAATAAGCCGGAAGGCTTTTTTGTGTTTTTATCCTCGTTAAAGTGGTTTTAATGGATGTATCGCAGCCCAAATGGGGGGAAGCCATATATGTATTTTAACATTCTTTCTAATAAATTCAATCAATCAATCAAACGCCCACACACGCCGAGCTTCTCGTTTCCGTGGGAATTGGAGCCGGACCCAGAGGCCAGCCGTTTCGCATGCCATGTTGAATAGAGCCGTACGCTAACACGCGCTGGCCTTGAGCGAGCTGTAAATGTCTCCTGGATGATTTCTTTCCTCCGTCAGGACTAAAGCTCTTTGTTTTCAGCAAGCGGGTTTTTATAGCCTGTGATTCTGTCCTCCAGCAGCAAGACGCCAAAACAGCTTCCTGTTTTACTAAACAGTGTCAAAAATACATTAACTACCAGGAACTGGATACCAATAAATAAATACTGGCAACAAAATCACCTTCTAACTGGGGCTGATTTTTTGGGGCTGTTTAATAGTGAGACACAGTGGAGCACAGGTGCAAAGATAAGAGGGAGACTTATCTGTAAGAAGAACAAGACAGTCTGTAAGATAATCTTTTTTAAATTTGTTTTATTTGTTTTACCCTTCCCCCACCCCCTGGGGCAGACAGCCAAATGCCGCCCCCAATCGGGGCTCCCGGCCAGAGTCGGACTGACGCAGTCGGGTTTCGAACTGCGACCGCAACAGGTAGCTCACACAAATAAGAGACAGACTTTGTTAATTTGATAACCTTTGTCATTGAAGGCATTGAAGTTGCCAAAAGAAAGCCGTTCAGAATCTTAGCTGAGGAAAGATTCCCCCCCACCATGGCTGCAAAGGTGAATGAGCGAGCACACACAGCTGAATAATAGTGTTTGTTCTGGGTTTACTCAGGGTCCACAGAGCGGACCTCCCCTGCCCTTACGTCTCTGGTGGCTGTATGGAGACAGCAGAGCCAATTATGCCCACATCACTGGAGACAGGGCTGCAGACTGGGCACTGTGGGTCACCCCTCGCTGTGGGAGGGGCAGGGAGGGAGGGAGGGAGGGATGGGGGGGCGGGGGTGTGGGCCTGGCCTGGCCTGCCCCCCTCACCCCCCCATGTTTTTTGGGCAGCTAAGGCCTGCCACCCCTCTCCAGTCTCAAACAAAACACTGTTTGTCCTCCTGGACTCTGGGAGAATGCAGATGAGACCTGGGAGGGTGAGCTGGGAGAGAGGGAGAGGAAGAGAGAAAGAGGGAGAGAGAGGGAGAGAGTGGGAGAGAGAGGGAGAGAGAGGGAGAGAGTGGGAGGGGGAGACAGAGGGATAAATTGAGAGGGAGAGGGAGAAAGAAAGAACTCTGTCTGTTTAAATATTTAATGACCAAATGCATTTTCAGTTCTTACTTATCGAGCGTCAGCTGGCCACTGAGTGCTGCAATAACTAAGAGCCTGTAGCAGTATCCCAGCAACTACACACAAATACTGACACACACACACACACACACATACATACACACACACACACACACATACACACACACATATACACACACTCACACACACACACACACACACACACATACATACACACACACACACACTCACAAACTCATATACACACACACAAACACAAACACACACACACATACACTCATATACACATACACACAAACACAAACACTCATATACACACAAACACACAGATTCATATACATATACACACTCTTACGAACACGCACGCACACACAGACACACACACAGACACACACACACAGTCTGCTCTTCACCCCTACGATGAGCCCACCAAAGCGCACCAGCTCACACAGCTCCACCCACAACCTACCACTGCCCCGCCCACAACCTACCACTGCCCCGCCCACAACCTACCACTGCCCCGCCCACAACTTCTTTCACCAGGGCTCAGCCGGTAAAACCGCTTGGCTGGAGTGCAGGTTGCCCATTGCGGGGTTCGACTCCCCCGGCTGCACCAGCAGGGCTGGAGTCCCTGCTCGTTGTATCCATAGTAACAACCCATGCGCGGTTATCTGAGGGCATGCGTGAGGCAGGTCAGGTCACCTTATTCGACCGATCAGAACGGCCGCTAAGTGCAGCCCCCCCCTGAGTGGTGGATTTTCTCAGAGTCAGCTAACAGCCCCAGGGGGGAGGAAACTAAACAACAAACTGCACTGTTAGGATGCTAATTGGCTGATGTTTGCCCAATTAATTCCTGGAAAAGAAAACACTCAGAACCATTGATGGGAGGAGGGTCATTCCTCGGCCAGTCAGCGCAACAACAAACACAACACAGAATACACGACGCTACACACAGAGGGGATACGTCTATGAAGCGTCTGGGACATCACAGGCGCTAAACGCTCTTATCCAGAGCGACTTACAGCTTTACAGTCCTTTTACACAGCTGGATATTTCACTGAAGCAATTCAGGTTAAGTACCTTTAGCTCAAGGGTACAATGGCAGTGTCCCACCTGGGGATTGAACCTGCAACCTCTGAGTTACAAACCCAGCTCCCGAACCACTGTACTACACTGCCGCCCACTCTTAGACAGGGCTATACCACAACACAGGCATCACACAACGACACAACTCTCAATCGGATGATGCACGTCGCTGACCAAAAATGTTCAGTCGAATCAACACGAAATAAGAATTTTGTTCCTAATGCCAGTGAAATGATGATGTTTCTGCAGGAATTAGAAGTGATCTGCATTAAAGTTACTGGTGTCTAAAGGGTCCTAGGTGTGCCCTGACTTCAGCTCCGCTTGAAGACACTGGTAACTACACTGCACCACGTCAGGTGACAGGCTGAAAGCAGGTAGTCTCTCTTTACAGTTCTTCCTGGTCCTCTCTTTTCCATCTCTCTCCCCCTCTCCCCTAGTTTGGTACTAAATGTGCTCCTTTTTCTGTTGGCTTATTGGGTCACAGGGCTCCAGGGGAACGGTGAGATGCTATAATAGTTTGGGGTGGGCAGCGTTTGGCCCTTCCTTGGGCAGGATGATGGAGGACGAATGAGCACTGGCTGACTATACCAGACCCCCGGGCCTGCCACCGATACACTCTCTGCATCAGCCTCTGCATCAGCCTCTGCATCAGCCTCCGTGAACAGAATGCTTCACATGCGTGTGTCAATCAATGATAAAATGCACACCAAAAAATATAAAGAAAATAGATTAGCATGAAATAATAAATATGAAAGTGGCTGCAAATGATGTATGGATTTATGTATATATTCATATATACAGTCAAGTGTGTATATATGTAAATTATTCACCTGATAAAAATGAGCAAAAAAGATGGTATATGTACAACTCAGAATCACCCAAGAACTGGTCAACTGCAATATATATACTGGTATAAAATAATATAATTTTCCTTTTTATCATACAATATAGCCCATTAGACATTATGTATTTTGTTCATTTGTATAGTCTTTTTTGCTCAGATCATTGAGTTGACTATATGTGTATATATATGTATGTAAATACACACACATACAGTTTACATCCTTATACATGTTCTTCTTCCCAGGAATTGTTAAGGATGTTCAGTGAGCAGATGGTTGGTTCTGAATCATTTGTGTTTGTGGTTTTGATGGTTGCTATTGGTTACCAGCATGACAAAACTGTCTCTGAACACCATGCTTTGGATTTAAAATTACACCATTGGACCTAAAACCTCAGCTAAAACACACACACATACTAAGAGACTAAGACACACACACACACACACACACACACACACACACCTATGCACAAGCACGCAAGCATGCACAGATATACACACATACAGATAGATACGCACACACATACATACATACACCACACGCACACACACACACACACACACACACACACACACACACACACACACACCTATGCACAAGCACGCAAGCACGCACAGATACACACACATACAGATAGATACACACACACACACACACACACACACACACAAACACAAACACTCACACAAACACACACACGCACACATAACAGACCCTCTCTGTGTTCTTTCTGTCCTTAGATGTTGGTCATTCAGGCAGCTGGTCACAGCAATAGGTGTTTGTGGTGAAAGATTGATGGCAAACAGGCGACACGGCCCTCCGACACACAGCTGGGACCCTGGCCACACAGCTGGGACCCTCAGCCATACGCAGACTGGGACCCTCAGCTATACGCAGACTGGGATCCTCAGCCATACGCAGACTGAGGGGGCTTCACAGAGCAGGGCTAACGCTACAGACTCACTGCCTTCACAGACTCAGGCTAACGCTACAGACTCACTGCTTTCACAGACTCAGGCTAACGCTACAGACTCAGGCTAACGCTACAGACTCAGGCTAACGCTACAGACTCAGGCTAACGCTACAGACTCACTGCTTTCACAGAGGAGCGGCTAAGGCTACAGACTCACTGCCTTCACAGAGCAGGGCTAATGCAGACTCAGGCTAACGCTACGGACTCAGGCTAACGCTACGGACTCAGGCTAACGTTACGGACTCACAGCTTTCACAGAGCAGGGCTAACGCTACAGACTCAGGCTAACGCTACAGACTCAGGCTGCTAAGGTTGCCAACTGTCCCGTATTAGTCGGGACGTCCCGTTTTTGGGCCAAAATGTGTCTCGTCTCGTATAACAGAATACCAGCCAGACATCCAAATAGACTCCCATCACATTGTAACGGTGTAAATGAGTTCAGTAGTAATGAATGTTAGCTTAGCCACATCGTATGCTAAGTAAGCTTGGGGGCTGCCATTGTTATTGTTGTGTTTCAGTCTCCCATGATTCCTTGTGTGCCAGTTCCCCATCACCCCTTGTGTCATTGACCCCAGGTGGATTAGTGTTGTAACCGTGACTGTGTTTGTAGCCTACGTCTAAGAAGTGACCCCCGTGAGTTTCTCCTGTTCTTGGTTGTGCCTTGCATCTACAAGCTTTGTTGTAGTGAAGCTGGCAATCATGGAAAAGCAAACTTTCCTGAGTCTTCCTTCAGCAGTCGCCATTATAGTATGCAGTTGTGTATGTGTTGATTTACATCCGTACAACACCACACCCACTTCACCCGCAGTGCCCCGCCTTCTGTCCCGTATTTGGATGATAGAAAGATGGCCGCCCTAGTCTGAATACACAGTGGTGGCTAACGCTGCAGACTGCACCACCAGATCAAGTGTACCAGACAGTGGCTTGTTTTGATCCTGCCCAAATGAATCTCTCCTGCAGGCCCCCACATTAACCAGCAGATAACTGCATTACGAGACTTTAAATAGCCCTTTTATTACCCAGGAGCTCAACGGTTACCACGGCAGCGCCGACGGCTCCCTGGGCAGCAGGGTCATGTGACCAAATGGATGGGGGGGGGGTACGTTCCCTGACCCCGAACCCAGAGGAGAGACAGCGGGAGGGGCCTTGTGTCATTATTTATTATCGCCAGGCTGTGGGACTGTTTGCGCTACGTGAACGAGAACTACGAGAGCGAATAAATGTGGTTCTGTGTGTCTCAGTAGGTAGAGCGTGGTTCTGTGTGGCCCAGTAGGTAGAGCGTGGTTCTGTGTGGCTCAGTAGGTAGAGAGTGGTTCTGTGTGGCTCAGTAGGTAGAGTGTGGTTCTGTGTGGCTCAGTAGGTAGAGCGTGGTTCTGTGTGGCTCAGTAGGTAGAGTGTGGTTCTGTGTGGCTCAGTAGGTAGAGCATGGTTCTGTGGCTCAGTAGGTAGAGTGTGGTTCTGTGTGGCTCAGTAGGTAGAGCGTGGTTCTGTGTGGCTCAGTAGGTAGAGCGTGGTTCTGTGTGGCTCAGTAGGTAGAGCGTGGTTCTGTGTGGCTCAGTAGGTAGAGCGTGGCCCTGACAACGCTTAGGTTGTGGGTTCAATCCCCATTGGGACCACATATACACAAATGTATGCATTCACTACTGTAAGTCACTTTGGATAAAAGCATCTGCTAAATGGCGTATATTATTATTATATTGAATGCGTTCACCGGCTTCACTGCAGACTCCCTGCAGCGCTCCACGGCCGCCACAACCTCATTTACGGAGTTTAGCACACAGTGACGTCTTCGCTGCATAGCTGATTGGAGCCGTTGTGGTGTGTTTTACGCGTTCTGTTCTGCCGAGCTCCGGGTGGGAATGAAACGGAGACTTCTGAGTCACGCAGTAATCACACAGCATCCATGCGTAGGCTGAGCTGAACCACGGCCAGTGCTGGGCGTGTAATCGATGATTGGCGTCTGGGTTAAATTCTCTCATTTAATCTGTGTTGGCAATTAGAATCAAATGTAAGAAGTCATCTATGGAGAATGTGTACACAGATTCAGAGACGGTCACTCGCTCACACACACACACACACACACACACAAACACACACACACACACGTGACTTACACAGTTTACATTTCTTTGCATACAATCCATTTATACAGCTGGATATTTTACTGAAGCAATTCAGGTTAAGTACCTTTAGCTCAAGGGTACAACAGTAGTGGCCCTGCTGGGAATCGAACTTGCAACCTTTGCATTACAATCCCAGTTCCCCTAACCATTACACTCTCACACACTCACACATATATGTATTCTTACACACATACAGAAACACACGCACACTCTTCTTCCTATAAGCACACGTACATACACACACACATGTATACATACATACATACATACATACATACATACATACATACATACACCTCCCCATAAACAAACAAACACACACACTCTCTCCTCTCTCATAGCATTTTAGATTTTTGAATGAGGGTGTAATCTCCCTGCTGTTCTAGTTGCTCATGATTGGTCAGTCTCGAGTCTTCTCTGGCAGAGACCTGTTGTGAAAGTGAAGTTGTGCCTCTGCTGCTAATCACTGACATTACGCACATTCCCCTGTGCGTCTGCTGGTTCCCACACAGCCAGTAAAGCCGTGGCTCAAACTCAATGTGCTGCGTCTAAAACAGAGAGAGCTCAAAGGCAAATCACCCCTTCCTTGTGTGCGGCAGCGGCACCACTAACTACGCGGCCCACAGTCACAGAGAAACAGTGGGGTTCCTCCCTCTCCACCCGGAGCTGCAGGTGTGCTCAACAATCAGGGACAGGAGATGTCTGTTTCATCTTCACAAAAAGAATAGTTTCATTTAGAGCACCCTGAGCTCTGGATTGAAAGTGATGCATGCACACACACACACGCCTCATACACATACACCTCATACATACACACCTCATACACATACACACCTCATACATACACACACACACACACACACACACACACACACACACACACACACACACACCTCTCATACATACATGCATACACACACACACACACACACACACACACCTCTAACACACACACACACACACAGATACAAAGTATAACACTTTAGAGAAGTCTGGACGGCTCTATAACACATTACAGAATTCAGCTCGGCTCAGGGTCACAGAACAGGCACCTGCAGTGAGAAGTGTTTGCCTTAACACTGATTTATAAGTAAGTTTTTTTCACAAAACACAATTTGGCAAGTTATTTTGTTTGTGATTGCTGAATTCACCAACAATTTGTGAAGAGAAAAAAAAAACATATCCCTTGCAGTTACTTGTCAAAGTATTTGGGCACAATCCAAGAAGAAAATACAGCTTAGTCCGTACTGAGCCAACTGTCATCTGAGACAGTAAAAAACAGCCGTTTACAGTTAACAGAAGTTACTATTGCTGTAGATTTACCCTTTCTGAAAGAGGAAAAAAAGTAAAAGTATTTCTCCAAACTTGATTTCCAGCCAAGCGTGGATATTTGTCAGTGTGCTGAAGCTGGAACAGGGCTAAATGACCCCACAACTGCCCCAGGGTCCTGTTACCACGGAGACACATGGCCGTTACCACGGAGACACGCGGCATGGTGGACAGCTGTGTAGAGCATCTGGAGCCCCCCCCCCCCTCCTGGCGCGGCTCACGGAGGCGGAGCCCCGAACCCTGCGATGAGGTCAGGTCCGAGTGAAGGGGACCCCTCCCCACCGGGGTGCAGCGCTGCGTCTGGTTCCCATTCAAACCCGACGAGGTCGAGTGTGATGTCATCCACAGGAGCCGCCACCCCGGATGACATCACCTCCCTCCCCACCCAGGTCCTGAGGTTCCCACACCCCTCAGTGGGACAGAGACAGCCCAGGGTGGGCCAGGGGGACAGAGGGGGGGGACAGAGACAGAGGGGCTGTGTGCAGAGCAGACCTGGGTCATACACAGAGATACCTTAACTGTTTACATGACGATGAAACACTCCTGCAGATTCGCTGAGAATTATCAACACGGAAACATGTTAAAAACCAAATACATACAATCATATGACAGGAGGAGGAGGAGATTTTGTTGCTGTCTAAAGCAGGGGTGGGCAATCTCACCCTGTGTGGGCCGCAATCTTACCCTGTGTGGGCCGGTGTGGGTGCAATCTTACCCTGTGTGGGCCGGTGTGGGTGCAATCTTACCCTGTTTGCAGGCTTTTGTTCCAACTGAACAGTGACACACCTGATTCCACTAATCAAAGCCCTGATTGAAGACTTTGATTAGCTGATTAGTCAAATCAGGTGAGCTACTGCTCGGCTGGAACAAAAGCCTGCACCCACACCGGCCCACACAGAGTAAGATTGCCCACCCCTGGGCTAAAGGGTCAAAGTATTTCAAATAAAGTGTTTGACCCAGGTCTGATGCAGAGAGGCCATGATGGTTTTTTTTTGTTTCCGTTTTTTGACGATGTGATGCACTTGTTTTTATCATTTCTGAGCCTCCCAGGCGACCCGGTGACACGGTGACAGGACGTGTCACGGCGGATTCATGCGAGCTCGCGACAGACGTCTGACCCTGGTCACCGTCACCGGATAGGACAGCGGCCATGCGTTTCGATTGATCGATCGATCCTGGGCGTCACGTGTAACGAGGCGAGAGTCTGACAAGAAACCGCGGCTCGCATCGCGCTTCGTCGCCGACCGCTGTGGGGCCTCGGAACCAGACGCGCCCACATTTCAGCTCGTGGAATGCACTCATACACAGACACTACCATCCCCCCCCACTGGAGGAGTCCGCCCTCCCACACAGACCCAAAGGCTGATCCAATCAGCAAACAGCGCTGAAACACAGAAAACAGGGCCTACCAGACGGTCTAGCGGTTACAACGTTCGACGTTGGCCACTGTGACCGTGTTCAATTCCACCAGTCGCGCCAGTATCGGCTCTGGCCAGGAGTGCCACTAGGGGGCGGCGATTGGCTGTCCGCCTCAGGGAGGAGGGGAGCAGATACGAGATCGCTGCGTATAGAAGTGGCCCTGTGTGCGTACCGGAGTTGCGGTGACGGCTTGGCGGGTTCCGGCTCGGAGGAGGCGGGGCCCAGCCGCATGTCACTGCCGGTCTCAGGACTACGGCAGCGAACTCTCAATAAGAGGGAGGGGATAATTGACATGAAAAAGAGGGTATAATTGGATACTAAAATTGGGAGGAAAAATGGGGAAAACAAGCAGAAAGAGAAAATCGAAACAAAATAATAGAATTAAAAACAGAAAACAGAACAGTCGCCTGAAATGGGGGCGGCGCAAAATTGCAATGGTAAAACTGCTGCAATTTTCTCTCTGCAAGAGGGAGTTTGCAAAGAAGCGTGCCAAACACATTGCCTCATAATTACAGAATGCATGAGCCGATGCCTTTTTATCTCACTCTCTAAAACAGAGCAACAAGAGCAACAGAGCGGTCGGGAGAGGTGGGGGAAAGCAGGCCTCAGATGAAACAGAGGGGAGCCAACAGCATTTCACCGTTTCTCTTACTGAGGGAAGAAGAGTGCTCAACAGATGGAATTGGAGTATAAGAGATTCTGTTGTGTGTGTGTGTGTGTGTGTATGTGTGTGTGTGTGTGTGTGTGTGTGTGTGTGTGTGTGTGTGTGTGTGTTTTTAAATCAGTGCATCTGTGTATGTAAAATATGGCTGGATGATAGCGGGAGAATTTCTAGAGCATTCCACATCGAGTGTAAAAGGCTGGTGTGGAGCGACACCTGCTGGTGAAACAGAGTACAGCACGCTGGCACACAGCTCAGAAGATCCATTAGGAATGAAGACGCGTGATGTCAGCTCCCGCAGCTGTGGGCACTATTCATCCTTAAGTCTCCATTACCGTAATGGACTAAGAGCACCTGCCAAGGCCCTTCAGCTCAAATGGCTGCTGGGAAGCAGTGCATTTGTGCCTGAATAACTGCAACACTCCACTGAGCCATTTTCATCAGCAGATGAGATAATAAAATACTGCACTATATACTATATATATATATATATATTTTTTTTTTAAATGTTCTTTGGAATGCTCAGACAAATGCAATGATTGTCTTGAAGGGGCGTCATTCATTTACGTACAGATGCTGTGTGTGAATCACCATGTGTGGTGTAACAAGTCATTATCGAGTAATTTATGTATACAATAAGGTGCAACTTTTTGCCCATTGGTAAATTGGTTTGATATTCAGCTATTTTAGGACACATGACTTAAATTAGAATATATATTATAATTTTTTTGTTTGTTTTGTTTCAGATTTTTTCCCGTTTTTTCTCCCGATTTGCACTCCCCCACAAACTTGACGCCTGTCTCTATGGGGCAAGCTAATTCCCCAATTTACTTGTTATTTTTACACTGACAACGTGAGTCATGTGTTGATAATGTGACTCGGCAGCACTGACTCCTGGAACAGAGGCACACGGTGAAGGTTTGGCTCTGACTCCGACTATTTTTGGGGGAGATTTGGAGGCACTATTTACCACTGAAATAAACTTTAAACATTCGCCATTTAACGCTCATCAGCCTCCTCGTCAGAATGGCCACGTGTGATTCAGAGGCCATAGTCAGACACATCGTTCATCTCGATTCTTGAGGGAAGCAAATGGACAGCTGGTGACCAGTGACTCTCCTCACACCTTGTTTTGTGCTTAAATGATACATCGTTAAGGAGCTGGGTTAGAATTCATACGGTGTGTTCCATATGTGAAAGGGTTCTATGTATAAATTATTTCCGCTTTCCTATAAGTAACTGTATGCACGTATTGTAGCACATTAAAATAAATGATGGTTTAATGTAATGTTCAGAGATGATAATGAATATCTTTTGGTTAACCATCAATCAGAGCTGTAGCTACATTTCGCAGGCCCTTGGGCAAAAATATTATGGCATGGTGCTAGTAGGAACTGTGACAACTTAGCTGGGTACAAACCTGCATGCCTACTCTTCACAGGGGTTGTGAAGGAAATACAGTCAAGAGTAACACACTGTAAACGCTGTATGGGGTTGATCACACTAGTAAACTCTTTCCAAGTCAAAGGTGTGGTGTTTGGCATTGCCGCAGGTGTGTGGTATTGAGGCAGGTGTGTGGTATTGATGCAGGTGTGTGGTATTGACCCAGGTGTGTGGTATTGACGCAGGTGTGTGGTATTGAGGCAGGTGTGTGGTATTGAGGCAGGTGTGTGGTATTGCCCAGGTGTGTGGTACTGAGGCAGGTGTGTGGTATTGACCCAGGTGTGTGGTATTGAGGCAGGTGTGTGGTATTGATGCAGGTGTGTGGTATTGATGCAGGTGTGTGGTATTGATGCAGGTGTGTGGTATTGATGCAGGTGTGTGGTATTGATGCAGGTGTGTGGTATTGATGCAGGTGTGTGGTATTGATGCAGGTGTGTGGTATTGATGCAGGTGTGTGGTATTGATGCAGGTGTGTGGTATTGATGCAGGTGTGTGGTATTGATGCAGGTGTGTGGTATTGAGGCAGGTGTGTGGTATTGAGGCAGGTGTGTGGTACTGAGGCAGGTGTGTGGTATTGCCCAGGTGTGTGGTGTTGAGGCAGGTGTGTGGTATTGAGGCAGGTGTGTGGTACTGAGGCAGGTGTGTGGTATTGATGCAGGTGTGTGGTATTGAGGCAGGTGTGTGGTATTGAGGCAGGTGTGTGGTATTGAGGCAGGTGTGTGGTATTGACGCAGGTGTGTGGTACTGAGGCAGGTGTGTGGTATTGCCCAGGTGTGTGGTATTGAGGCAGGTGTGTGGTATTGAGACAGGTGTGTGGTATTGACCCAGGTGTGTGGTAGACTCACATGTCTCTGACTTTGTCCGGCGGGCCCTGCACCTGCCCCACCACGGTGCCCTGTCTGGTGTTCTTCACCCAGCCGCTCAGGCCCAGCTTCTTCCCCTCGTCCTCCGTGTACTGGGGAGTCAGGAGCACAGAGTGGGCAGCAGGGACACACAGCACAGTGTGGGAACAGTGTGGGCAGCAGGGACACACAGCACAGCACAGTGTGGGAACAGGAACACAGCACACGTTACACACAACATACACACATTACACACAACATAAACATTACACACAACATACACACAACATATACACATTACACACAACAAACATTACACACAATATAGATCCTGCCTTTTGTTTTAAAAACACATTTTTATATCTTTTTTAATAGTACTACATGAGAGCCAGTGACTATGTTACACCCTACCCTATGTCCCAGCACTGCAACATCCTCTGTCGATTCGGGAACGCACGGACCAGTGCAAAAGCCGTATACGCTTTTTTTTGGTTCTGTGTGATTCAGTATATTTTCGTTGCAGAAACAAGTGAGCAGTTGTTTTCCAAATATTTGTGGTGGAAGTGATTCGCAATAGTCAGATAAACTGTTAATTCTTACCATTCTGAAGCAGACACCTGCAAAACAAGAGAACAACCAATCAGAGTTTGACAAGATCATAAACAGATTTAATATTTAACAGATTTGGCATTTTCCTTGCAATTTAAAAGGTAGGATTCAGTCTAATTCTATTATTTGTTCTACATTATAGCACATCACATACATCCAAGGTCGTCTGGACGTTTGGTTGACATTTGGCTTTATGCTTTATGCATTTTTCTCCACATTATAGAATCACTAACTGCTAGTTTCTGCTATGCCAGTCGCACACACACACACACACACACACACACACACACACACACACACACACACACACACACACAGGTCCCACTACTGCTGAAGGACACACACTCCTCTGATACACAAGCAAGTGTCTATTTTACACCCTACCGGCCACCCGCAGTACTGCAGGAGAGTCCGTGTCTATTTTACACCCTACAGGCCACACACAGTACTACAGGAGAGTCAGTGTCTATTTTACACCCTACAGGCCACACGCAGTACTGCAGCAGAGTCAGTGTCTATTTTACACCCTACAGGCCACACAAAGTACTACAGGAGAACCAGTGACTATTTTGCACCCTACAGGTTGCTGGTTGCAACAAAAACCTGCATAAACTGGACCCTCGATGGAATGAGTTTGACGCCCCTGCCTTGGGCCAATTGGCTTAGGAAAAGTTGACACAAGTTGAGTTTAAATATGCGATCAAAACCTGACTTGATGTGTAGCAAAATTTTGACAGCTCATCATTGGCCAGTTATAGACAATTTATGCATCAGCCTACTCATCCGTTAAGATAATATTACATTTGTAGCGAACACAAACAGTAGGGTTTACTTGGCTCTGGCAAGACGTAGGAACACAAATGTTTGATAAAACTTAACATCTGGTTTCACTGACGTGAAATAACCGTTTTGCTCGTGCAGGAATAAAGCCACACGCAACTCATTAGAAACAGATTTACAAAATGTCGTTTTCTTGCAATAAAAAACACTTTTTTGTAGGCAGTGCAAACACTGAGTTATTGCACCCATTTACAGCACATTTTCAGTCATAGCCGTTTAGCCTATGTTATGGTGATGTGTGTGTAGCACGGGTCAAATTAGGATGCGTATTCAGATTTCGGTTTTAACGACGTAACTAAATAACGGAAGCGATTTGGATTTATAAAACCTTTTTTCCAGATAAGCGTTTGAAGTTAAAGTGTTTGCCGCGATAATATACGTATTTTCTCTTTAGTGACAATTATAAGGAAACGGTCATTATTCTTGTTTTCAATGTATGTTGATTGAACACAAATTCAATGGGCCTACAAACTCATTCCTAGAATTGAAGTTGCAAGCAGACACCAGCAGAGGGCAGTATAACAGAATACTCTCCGATATGTCGTAGACGAAAATAAACAATATTTCAAAAGACTCGCAGTTGTTGCAACGTGCTCTCTAAGAAACACCAATACACAAAGCATGTTGTAAGTACAGGAATCATTCTGGAAATGCCTGGTTAGGCATTGTATAGCGGTTATTTGCATTTTATGGAGAAAATCCCTTTTTTTATTTCGTACCGTGGTTTCAGTACCATGTTCTGTCAGGTAAATGCAAACTCGCCCAGAGAGAATAAACCTCAGTGATTTAAAACGTGCAATCCACGTTAAAAAAGCTCCAAAACAGACAGTCGTTTTCGTTTTTGTTTTTTTTACCAGCGCAGCAAAAGAAGTATCTAGTATCCTCCGTCTATATTCGGCGATGTAACACGGGCTTGACACAGGATCGCGAGACAAGCTGCAAGGTTAGACACTGCACTGTGTTAGCATGACAGCAGAGACAGACTCACGGTACGCACCCTGCACATTGCCGAAAATTTCGAAATCAACGGAGGAAAGTTTTCCGCCTCCGTCAACGTCGTCGCTTGACATTGCGAGGAGAAGCAGCGCTTTTAGCAGGAGGAGGCCGGGCCACCGCTCAGAGCGCAGCGCGCAGGCAGAACGTCCGGCTCGGGCCAGCATCTCGCGTTACGACGACGTTTTATATCGCGCGCTGCTTTCAAACTGGCTCAACTGAAGCTATTCGCGTCGGACAAGACAAGACAACGTTTCTAAAGTTGTTTAAATGACTGAAAATGGTCAAAGATTAAATCTTTGTAACAGGACATCGTTCCCACACTATACGAACAGGTGTCAACCGATTTATACTTTAAGTTTCCTTTGGTTATGGACATTATTGTAACCACAAACGTCTTCAAGCCAAGTATTAATTATAAGTACACACACAACGTTTATTAGACCTCATCAATCCGTTGGGGAACTTACAATTGTACTTGTATGTTAAATGCACATCTTGTAAGTCGCTCTGGATAAGAGCGTCTGCTAAATGCTTAAAATGTTTTTTGTTTTTTTAAGTAAATGTAAAGCAACATACTGTGGCAACTCCACCATACACCACACTCCACTGTGTGAGGCTAAACGAGTATTTATTTCTGTAACAATAACATTCACTAACCGAACAAGTTCTGGCAACGGAATACACATTTTCTTTCCAGAAAACCCCGGTAACTTTCCCGTAGCACTAATCGCACAGGTAAGGTAATACTGCCCTCTACTGGACAACAAAACCCTTTTCCTTAATATGACCCTCTACTCTACATTACATTTTAGGCATTTAGCAGACGCTCTTATCCAGAGCGACTTACAGTTTTACATTTCACACATACAATGCATTTAGGTCTTTCTATACTTTCAAATAGGCTATGTTCTGTGAAATACATGTTTTTTTGTACATAATGCATTAAGGCAATAAAAGTAAATGTATTAGCTCGAGTAAATGCAGTTTTACATTGTTGGTATTCTGGTGACATCAAATGGCAGGCTAGCAGGCTTGGCGATCTACAAGTGGTTTGCAAACAAAACAAAACAAAAAGCATCTCAGTTTCGCACCTTTTGATTTACAGACTAGAGTTGCAACCATAAAATCATAACGGTATTGAAAGGAAATCGTACCAAATCCTATAATATGTCAAATGCTAAATAAATGGCTACTGGTTTTACTTTGAATTCATCAGGAATAGTTACACAAACATGTCCAATACTTTGGCACCTGGGCAGCAAAGACAACACAGCACCGTGTGTAAAATATTTTGTTACAAATGTATACATTTCTCTTGATCTAAAGTCTTACAGCAAATGTGGCATTAAGAATTCTTGATAGATTTTAGCATTACCAACAGCCTTACAATAACGTCATCTACATTAACAATAAAAAAAAAAAAAATATATAATGTGTAAAATTAGTAAGACTCTTAAGTCACACAGAATGAAGTGTTTGTCTGGAATTGTTGTTGTGGAGGTTGTTTTTCACCCTGTTTATTTCCTTAATTCCTTTATAACACACAGGTAAGGACTGTGACCTAATACAGGAAAGGGAAGTTGCCATTTGTGAGATTGGTTTCCTGCAATTACTAGAATTGGTTCTAGCATGTTTTTGCCAGTGTTATGTTATAGGTCTGTGGTCGAGTTGGCTTGATTCACCATATACCATTTGGAGCCTACACAAGATTATGATTAGTCTGAAGAAGTAACTGACCATTGGTTTATCAGCAAAGCATATACCTAGAAGTGGGCTGGACTTAATCTGACAGTGTGTCAACCTGGTCCGGCCCATAGTACTGTAAGTTTATGAGCAGCCTGGTCAGACTCATAGTACTGTAAGTTTATGAGCAGCCTGGTCAGACTCATAGTACTGTAAGGGTATGAGCAGCCTGGTCAGGCTCATAGTACTGTAAGGTTATGAGCAGCCTGGTCAGGCTCATAGTACTGTAAGGTTATGAGCAGCCTGGTCAGACTCATAGTACTGTAAGGTTATGAGCAGTCTGGTCAGGCTCATAGTACTGTAAGGTTATGAGCAGCCTAGTCAGGCTCATAGTACTGTAAGGTTATGAGCAGCCTGGTCAGGCTCATAGTACTGTAAGGTTATGAGCGGCCTGGTCAGGCTCATAGTACTGTAAGGTTATGCTCAGGGCAAGTTCCTCATGAGTACAGGACAGTCCCGGAGTATGAAGGAAATGGTTTGATCCTCTTACCATTTCAATTGATGATTTGTGAACAGGAGAAAAAAACTGCAGATCCCCCTCACAGATAACATGGTGACCTACATTTTTGGGGGCAATGGGCCCGGTCCTTCTCAGCCACACTGCTGATGAATGTTTATAAAGCGATCGGTAGTTTGGCTCTGCAGCTCCGCTCAGCTGCATGCAACATTTATACGGACCATCTGCTCTCAACGTAACTTGGCTGACAGTTGAGTTGACAGTCTTTGAAAGGAGGGGAGAGAGAATGGCGCCCATTACCAACCAGACTAAATAAAAGGTAGAAAATACCTTGTGCGTCTGTGTGTGGGGAGGGGGAGGGCAGGGTGGTGTGGTAGGGGCAGATGAGATGGAAGAACCACTCGCATGTGTGGCTACAACTCTTCAATTATCCCTCTTTCCAAAATGGAGACCGTCAAGCTATTCTTACCACCTTTGGTCTGTTGGCGCCACCACAGATCCTTTAGACCCACCCCAGATTGTCAGCTCCCGCGTTCCGTCCATCCTTCCCTGCTCAACTACACGAGGTTCTGCAGATAACCTTCATAACGATTCATCTTACTTAATACATTTTTATTAATGAAATAAAATCATGTAAAATCTTTTAAACTTCTATCTTGTAAAAAAGCCCAAATCTTATACTCATAGATTACGAATAGTCTTTTGCTTTAAGTTTTATTGAGGTGATTATTTATTTGGTTGTTACATATGTGCCTATGGTTATGCAGTAGATATTACTCTTTGTGATACTGTGTGTTAATTGTTAAATTCCCCCTCTAGTGTGACAGAGTCCCCATAGTAACAACGGAAAGTGTCCAACCCTTGCTCCGGCTGTCTTACACTTAGGGTTAGGGTTAAGGTTACAGACGGGAACCAACAAAATGCAGTTTGAGATTCCAAATTGGGAGAAAATAAAAAACATGGCCATATAAATTGACAAAAATGTAGAAAGAGAGAATCAAGACGTGTGAAGAGGCTGCTTGTTCATGCATGTGTTATGTATGACATTTTTGTCCTTTTTTGGTGTTTTTAATGGTGGAGACTTCACTTGGTTTGTGCGGAGTCTGTATGTCTCCTCTCCTCTGAGCCAGTGGGAGTTTGAGTCTGCGTGAGTTTGAGTCTGTTGGCAAAATTAAGTCAGGTCTGAGTCAGGTTAGCAGCATCGTACAAAAATGTGACAGAAACGTAAGTGCCTCTCCGCAAACAGCTCCGATCAGTCGCAAACACGTCCAGACAGACACAGCAGGGGAGCCGCGGAACTGATGCTCTTAGCGCGAGGACACGGTTCGGTGCAACGGAAATATTTACTCCAATGTTCCATAACAACAATAACAACAACAACTAGCCTTTGTCCCCGCAGAATCGCGTATCATGTACTAGCCTCTGCCTATTTTTAACTCCCATGGCAACGAACCAACTGGAAGGGGGGATAAAAAAAAAGTGTTTGTGTTTTATAAAAAGTGGGGAGTACGGAAGAGCGGTGACATAATCGGATTTAGCCACGGTTCGCACATGGCTGAGTTTTTCGGTCTGGGACGGAGTGTTTTTCTGTTCGCCGGGTTGTTTTTTGTAGGTCACGTTGTTCCTGCAGCCTCCTGTGGAGGATTGTCGACTGCTCGTTGTGCGCCGCGCGCCGCAGGTCTCGAGGCGAGTCGCGAGCGCTTTCCCGGGCAGGTCGCCTCCCCTGTATAGCGGCAGACGCGCTTCCCAGACTCGGAAGCTTGTGTTGTTGGTTGTGTAAGATTGTCAGCTGTTTCAGCAGCATTAATATTGCTCGTTAAAGCACCCGCCCGCCTACGCTTAATAGCGGAAGGCAGCACATACCGCTCTATTAAATATGTACTCTCTTGCCAACCCTGGACACATTCCATCCTGCCAGCTCTTATCCCCTGCGCCAGTGCTGCATACCCACCCTGGCATTCTGTTACAAGACATTTCATGAAAAATCTTTAACTTTTTATTTTATTTTAAAATAAGTAACAAGTTCTGTATTGTCTATGTGTATACTGGAGCTTTGTGTGTGACACAGAATTTCCCCGATGGGGATAAATAAAGTTGATCTTATCTCATCTTATCTTAAGTTCCCCTTGTATACATTTTTTTCTATTTTCTCTTTCTGCTGTAGTCCTGATACCGGCAGTGACAGCCTCTTCCGAGCGGGAACCCACCAAGCCGTCACCGTAACTCCAGTATGCACACAGGGCCACTGCTATATGCAGTGACCTCGTATCAGCTTCCCCCCTCCCTGGGGCGGACAGCCAATTGCTGCCCCCTAGTGGCATTCCCAGAGTCGAAACTGGCGCGACCTGGTGGAATTGAACCCTGGTCACAGTGGGCAGCGTCGGACATTCTACCACTACACCACCCAGGAGACCCAGTTCCCCTTGTATTCATAATGCATGCTGATCTAGGATCAGTTCCCCCCGGTTGTATCCTAACCTTCTCCATTGAGAGTTAAAAAGGCTAAACTGATCCTAGATCAGCACCACTACTCTGAGACGCTTTATGAATATGGGACCCTGGTCCTCCAGTGGGGCTCCTTTGTGGACCGGGTCTTACACTGGGCTCCTCTCACTCTTCCCCTCTGGAGAGACCCGTACGGGTGCTAGACACCAAACGCACACAGAGTGTACACAACATGCACGATGGAATCACCAAGCAACTTCAGCCAACCATACACATACACAAACACACACACACACACACTCTCATACACATTCTCACTCACATACACACACAGAGCGTACAGAACATATACGATAGAATCACCAACCGACCTCAGCCAAACACACACGCACACACACTCACACATGCAGGCATGTACACATACACACACAGAGGTACACACTCACTCACTGACTCTCTCTCACACACACACACACACACACACACACGCTCTTATTATTTTGCAAACCTTTACAATGTTGTAAGGTGGATTGTGTATTCAGGCTGATTATCTTGAAGTAATGACCAGGATTCAATGAACATTTCTCCTTCACTTTGACTTTGTCTTACTTTCTTCAATGCAAACACACTTTTTCCCATTAATTTCAGTTATTACAGAACTTTCAAAACTGTTTATGAAGAAAGAAAAAAAAAGAGCACTTCCATGTTGATTGACTTCATGCCAGTGCTTAATCTGTGCCAACTTAATCGAATAAATATATTTAGGTGAATAATTTAATATGTGCATAGGCTACACATTTAAGAAAAATAATTTTAAATTCATTGAAGTTTCTCAATAATTGATGTCATTTGTAGCAATGGTTTGAGAATGTGTGTTACATTGATTGTTGGGGGCTGTGTGTATGACATCACACTGGAGTGTTGGTAGCTCTGCGTTCTATCGCTGATTTCTCACTGACCTTGGTTTGGAATATGCCAGAATCATAAGAACCTAAGAATACATAATGACAAGAACGGGCCATTCAGCCCATCTAGGCTCATCATGTCCTGATCTAAAGAGTATCTAGTACTACATCTAGCCTGGACTTGAACAGCCCAAGTGTTTTTACTCTCTACTACCCGACCTGGCAAGCTGTTCCAGGCATTGACAGCTCTCTGTGTAAAGAAAAACTTCCTAATATCTGTGCGGAATTTGCCTTCAACTTTTCCAACTGTCTCCATTCTGCTAACCAAACTCATCTTAAAAAATCTTTGGTATTTCACTTTGTTAATCCCTTTTAGGAATTTAAAACCTCAATCAAATCCCCCCAAGTCTCCATTTGCCAAGCTTAAATATGATTCCTTATAACTTTTACCCTTCATACCAGGTATCACTTTAGTTGGCCTTTTTTGAACTTTTTCAAGAGCTTCTATATCTTTCTTGTAGTGTTGTGCCCACAGAACTGCACACAGTGTTCTAAGTGGGGTCTATATATAATATAAGGCATTAAATTAACATTAACATAACCTCCTTTGATTTAAGTGATCACGTCACCTGATTGCTCCTTCTGCGTTACAGCACTGAGCAGACACTCTTACCAGCCGATGAGCCCGGCTCAGTGGGTAGAGCACGGCTCAGTAGGTAGAGCCCGGCTCAGTAGGTAGAGCGTGGCTCAGTAGGTAGAGCCTGGCTCAGTAGGTAGAGCCTGGCTCAGTAGGTAGAGCGGCTCAGGTTCTGTGTGGCTCAGTAGGTAGAGCCCGGCTCAGTAGGTAGAGCCCGGCTCAGTAGGTAGAGCCCGGCTCAGTAGGTAGAGCACGGCTCAGTAGGTAGAGCACGGCTCAGTAGGTAGAGCGTGGCGTTGGCACTGCTTAGGTTGTGGGTTCAATTCCCATTGGGACCACATATACTGAAAAATGTATGCATTCAGTACTGTAAGTCGCTTTGGATAAAAGCATCTGCTAAATGGCATATATTATATTAGTATCAGGACAGAGCAAGGGCCAATAGGATCACAGTGTTGAGGTATCAGGACAGAGAGAGGGCCTATAGGATCACAGTGTTGAGGTATCAGGACAGAGAGAGGGCCTATAGGATCGCAGTGTTGAGGTATCAGGACAGAGATAGGGCCTATAGGATCGCAGTGTTGAGGTATCAGGACAGAGCGAGGGCATATATTATTATATATATTATATTAAATCAATTTATACAGCTGGACATTCACTGAAGACAAGCCCAGCTCCCTAACCACTGTACTACACTGCCGCCTCTAATATCTAGGGTTTCAGTGAAGCTGCTTGTGTGTTCCTCCATTCAATCAAACAGATTAAAAACTGGCAAGGTTACCTTTACTTCAAGCATGAAAATATTCACAGCAATCATGCATGTTTTCAATAATTCAAATGATCATTTGTATGATAATTGCTTTCCACACCAAAAATGTGAACTCCTTGTCATTTATGTATTCGTAGTATTATGGGTTGTTTGTACTGTTTGATTTGTTCAGAACAGGCAGTTCAATAATATAGTTTCCCCCAAAAAAAATAAAACCTGGAGGTTGAGCCATGTGCTCGAAAGAATCTAATTATTTAGCGGTCTAATGCACCGTATTTTGGCTGGTCCGATACGGTGTGCGCTGCCTGTCAGGGACGCGGTTTGAAACCCGTCTCTACCAGACCGGCCCTCGTCGTCAGCCCAGATCGGGGGCGACATTTGGCTGTCCACCCCAGGGGGTGGAAGGGGGAGGTGAGCCGGCTCGGGACCGCCGTGAAGTACTAAGGGTGACTCAAGAACGTGGGTGGGCGAATTCCGTCTCGAAGGAAGCAGTGTTCGTTGCCCTGAGAATTAGCTTGCCTCGTAGAGACGAGCGGCGGACTCGTGTGGGCAGGGTAAATCTAAATACATAGAAGGTGCAAATTGGCCACTAAAACTGGAGAAAAAAAAAATCTGAAACAAATTTAAGAAAGAAAATAAAAATAAAATGAATCAAATTATTGCAAGAAGTCTGGTTGGGGCAGGTTGTCATATTCACTTTTGGGTCAGATTTCATCTATTTATTTATTGAATTATTCACATACCGGAGATATTGTTCACTCCCCTATACTCTAGGCAAAGACATTATTTGAAGAAAACAAACAGTAGAAAAAAACAAGAAGCACAACAGCAGCAGATATACTGAGAGCTCGACAACAAGGAAAAGTGTCAAAATAAATCAATAAGACTCACTGCTTGAACTCTCCCACTTCAGGTTCAGCGCAGAAGATTCCAAACGGCAAAATGAGTGGTAGTCAGCGTTCCTTCTCGAAGAAATCGTTATTTTGTGAAGTCGTAGTCCAGACGTAAATGTGTTTTAATGATGACGTTGTTTTAAGACATTTACACATACTGAATTTGTTCTCAGTTGTAAAAAGCAATGAGATTCTATGTGCTAACGAGCCCCTTGCCACAGGAGTTGGGGGGGATTTCCATTTCAACTCACTCAATTCAAGAAATTGACCCACTGTGTACGCTGGTTTTTACAGCCAATTGTTATGGCTCTCTCGTTACAGCCAATCCCATTATCAATTAAGGTTGTGTGCAAGTTCCACCATTATGTTTTCCTCAAGTTTATTTTAACACAATGCAGGTTTGGCTCCTTGCCAATTTCTCAGTCATTGAACTGTGGTTCTGTGTAGCTCAGTAGGTAGAGCGTGGTTCTGTGTGGCTCAGTAGGTAGAGCGTGGTTCTGTGTGGCTCAGTAGGTAGAGCGTGGTTCTGTGTGGCTCAGTAGGTAGAGCGTGGTTCTGTGTGGCTCAGTAGGTAGAGTGTGGTTCTGTGTGGCTCAGTAGGTAGAGCATGGTTCTGTGTGGCTCAGTAGGTAGAGCGTGGTTCTGTGTGTCTCAGTAGGTAGAGTGTGGTTCTGTGTGGCTCAGTAGGTAGAGCGTGGTTCTGTGTGTCTCAGTAGGTAGAGCGTGGTCCTGTGTGTCTCAGTAGGTAGAGCGTGGTCCTGTGTGTCTCAGTAGGTAGAGCATGCCGCTGACAACGCTTAGGTTGTCGGTTCGATTCCCATTGGGACCACATGTACTGAAAAATGTTGTATAGTAAATGGCATTACTTTCCACAAATGGTTTAGTTTCAGTGACATGGGACCGTATGTACAAAGATTCTAAGCGTAGGAGTGCTAATCTAGGATCAGTTTAGCGTTTTAGCTCATAATGGATATGGTTAGGATATGGACAGGGGAAACCTGTACCTAGATCAGCACTCCTAATCTTACAATCTTTGTACATAGGGGCCTTAGGTGTTCACACTTTCAACAAGTAGGCCCCCTAATGAATCACGTGTCATATAGCATATTACAGAACACATAGCTGTTTCTGACATATGGCCTTAAGAGAGTAAATCATGCTTTAAAAGTTAAGTGAAATTAAAAGTGTCAAATATAGAACAATTGACAGCTAGTTACAAGCATACGAGCCTGGGAACCACTGCCCTACACAATCTTCGGAGCAGTGAAATTTCACCTCCAGTTGACCCAGTGGCCAGGTGAGAATGTTTATGCACCTGGCCGATTCACCCGCAGGCGCACCGGAGAGGATTAAACCGGAGTAGATCTCTAAAATCCCCCCCCCTCCCCCGCGCACAGTCTTTAATGCAAAGTTCACTTTTATTTACCCTCCAAACTGAACAAGCGCTCGCGCCTCGTCAGAGCGTGGCATTTCTCGCCGCGCAACTTCAGATTGTTATCAAGCCGCGCGACGCTCTGCTCAGACGACGGACTATCGATCGGAACGCTGGCATCTGTTCAATGCGGCATTCAAAAATAAAATATAATAATAATAATAAAAATAATAATAATAAAAGGTGAACTTTGCAAGAAACACAACGTGCGGGAGCTTTCTGATTGGACTGGAGAGTGGAAACGGACTTTTAATGTTCATGCCACAGGAGGTTCAAAGTTATAGCTACAGGGCTGCACGAGCTCACGTCTTCCGTTACTCTATTATTGAAACGATATCCTATTCGCGTTTTACTGATGTGACTCAGTAGGTTTTAAACTTTTAAAAACGAATACCTTTTGAATTAAAATAGAAGTTTCCATTACCCCACTAAAGCTTGTAGGTGAAAAAGCATTGCCTCTCGAACACTTCACGGACTCTTAAAATCATGGCTGTTTACTGTATACTGTTCGAGAGAACAGCACTAGAGAACGCTGGACCAAGAGGGTCCTTGGTTTGAATGCGATAAGGGGTACCCTGCTGTCGCACTCCAGAACATGGAAAATTATCTCAGTTGCTGGTACATTTTACATTTATATTTTATGCATTTATCAGCTTCTCCAGAGCGACTTTTACACAGTTTACATTCCTTTACAATCCATTTATACAGCTGGATATTTTACAGAAGCAATTCAGGCTCCTAGCTCAATGCTCAAACCTGCAACCGCTTGCGTTACAAACCCAGTTCCCTAACCACCACACTACACTGTCGCCCTGTAAACAGCCTCGACCGGCAAGCTAACGCAGATAAATCATCCAAGCACAGCTCGCTGGTCAAGAGCCGGTTTGCATAATTCATCGTGTTCCTCACGCGCTTAAGTGTGCTTTGCTTGGTTGGCTGGTTT
Source organism: Aldrovandia affinis (assembly GCA_029706075.1). Taxonomy (NCBI): domain Eukaryota; kingdom Metazoa; phylum Chordata; class Actinopteri; order Notacanthiformes; family Halosauridae; genus Aldrovandia; species Aldrovandia affinis. Next base: position 1,006,438 of record JAINUG010000146.1, on the reverse strand, counting down.
CTTTAACCTCGTCCCTCGGTGCTGGAAGATATAGGCACTGAATAATGCACGTTTCATCTGGACCAGCGTGTCAGAGCGCGGTAAGAGTGAGCCGTGGAGGAGGAGTCGTGTCTTCCCGTCGGAGGAGCGGAGAAAAGCCGGCTCTTATTTGCGTTCGTCTGTGGTGAAGAATGTCGGCTCGAGGCCACACTCCCCGAGAGGTGCACACGGTAAAGGCACTTGTTCTAAGAGCAGGTTGCCCCACTGCAGCCTGGGTTCGAGCCTCCTCAGACTGCATCTTGGGCTCTCCTCTCCTCTCCTCTCCTCTCCTCCCTACCAGATTGTACGGTAAATATGCCCCAGTTCACACGAAAATAATATCAGAACAGATTATACTGCACTGTGGACAGTTCTTAAAACTGGTCACAAAATGGACTTAATCAAAATCACAAGTTTTATGTAATCCATCGATATGATCCTACCCAATCTTTTGCGGACAACTGACTGAAATCCTTAATGAGATATCCGCCTCAACTGTGTTTGATATCAAACTGATATCATAACAATCTTGGGTTTGACGTTTGGAACGCTATATATATTCTCTCATCGATTCTCGTCTTTCCAAGTCCACCGTTAAAGATCCCTTCATCGTAAGTCTTGGGGCGGTTGAGCTACATCTCAGAAGCTTAGCTGATGCTCAGTATCTGTTCTCCCAGAGTAAATTAAGCGATGAACAGTCCGTAGCATTGTGTTCAACATCGCTAAATACGGTACATTAGCTCTGTCGGCACTCTGTGGGTGTAGGGCAAAGGCAAGCCGACTGGAATGGAGTTACGCCAAAATGGGATTTGCTGATTCTTATATCACATTTACCTCCTAAATCCCAGCCTGGATATTCTCATGGAAAAAAATGAATTTATGTTAAAAATCGAAAATAAATAGGCCTACCCCAGACCTGGGCAATACCCCTTTATTTGTCTGACAGATGCTATAATCCACAGCGACAAGGGTAACATTGTCACCGCGGTATACATGTCACATTAATTTCGTTCAATTTGACGAGTGTTGTAAAAAGCGATTGAACATTCAGGGACGTTAAGTCACGTGTTCCGCAACACCAATCAAGAGCAAATTGCCGCGCCAGTGCGTGAACGTGAAATAGCGTGACATTACAGAATGCACGTGGGTATAAGCTATGCAAGACATGCGATGGCTACAATTCGGCTTGAAAACCGCTCTGTACCCACCGCATATACGGTATTTTACGCATACCTGTGCGTATTCTATGATGTCACGTTATTTCACATTAGCATTAGCACGGTGATCTGCTCTGGATCGGATTGGTGTTGTAACTATGGAATTTACATATCTGAATGCATTTTACTGGAATATGTTTCTTAACCTAAGATTTATAATGGGTAATTTGTGTCCATTTATACAGCTCTGGTCAAATAAATCAATAAAGTGGTCATTTGTAGCACACGTCTCCATTGAGTTTTCATGTAGCCTATATGCTATTTGTCATTTAAACAATGGCAAATACCCATTAGCCAGATTTAAGGCAGTTCAGTGATAAATCTTTCAATTTTATGAATAACGTGCGTGTGTGTGCGCGTGTGCGTGTGTGTGCGTGTACGTGCGCGTGCGTTAGATTCCACTAAATAAAGGCTTGATAAAGAACCATGGATGCGTCCCTGCAATACATCTATCGTCCACTAGAGGCTGACATAGTGATCAAAGACAGTGAAAACAAATTTATTGGAATAGTCAAAAGTTCCCAAGAGCATTTGCAATCCCAATTATTTGAACAATAAAGCACAGAGTCTACTAAAGACATATACGTGAAAAGAAAATTGTATAAAATTGATCAAAATATCCTACTATTACTACCAACTCTTTTTACTGGGCACACAGAGACAATTAAACACAAAACATTGTCTCCCCCCCCCCCCCCAAAAAAAAAATCTCGCTGCACATGCACAGAACGCCACATCTTTGTATAGTCTCGAGGTGAGAGCGATGTCAACTTGCGGCGCGTTTGGACTTCGAGGACCGCATACGGCCGGTGTGGTGAACGGAATCGTCGCAGGTGCAGAACGAACACCTGGCCTGACCGCGTGGAGCAGGACTTCAGACCCCCCTCCCCCCTCCCCACCACGCTCTCCGGATCAGAACTGAGAAGGCCGCTTCCTCGCCGTGAGGGGGTGAAAGAGTAGCTGCGTGACTCGGGATTCGGGGGAAAGCGCTGGCCTGCCTCACGCGCATCGCATACCTCCCCGAACAGAGAATATGAGGTGGGTATCGCCAGAGTAATGCTTGCGATCCGTAGTTATGTATGAAGGCTACGTATACATTTTATGTTCTTAAATTCGTTTATTTTTTTTACATCTAAAGATAGGAATGTGAAAGGGACTTGTAGTCTGTTACAGTAATACTCAACATTAAATTAATCGTTAGGAATTTTTTAGGATGCTACATTTTACATTTTAGGCATTTTGCAGACGCTCTTATCCAGCGACTTACAAGATGTGCATTAATACAAGGTAAGAACAATCATAGTTAGCGCACAAGATCAGTGCAGTAATACAGCGATAGACATCATTGCAGGCGTCTGCGTATCATACCTGTAACACTGGGAAAGAAAAGGTTAGTGTGTTTTTAGTAAAAAGCGTGTAACTATGGAGGCTCACGTCCATTTATTCAATAGACAATACGCGCATACTTAAGGCTGTGTTGTTTCTGTCATATAGATTTAAATCACGTATTATGGTTTAGTTTAAGTCTAATTATTTACTGGTTTAAATGACCTTGCGTTTGGGTTTTGGGTTAGATTCGCGTGACCCCTGAACAACATCTGTTAATCTGTTGATTTATTTTTATTCGTTATGATGTGATCTTTTACAAATGGATAGAAGGCACGGGCCACCCACGACAAGGCGTAAATTGTAAACGGTCTGCAATAAATTCGGTTTTTCCCCCCATCTTGTGTAGGGATAAAAGAACTACAAAAACGCCAAAAGCGCTTAGTTTAGTTTAGAAATGCTCAAGTTCTCCCATTCTTAAACATATATAAAACATTTGAAATGACCCAAAACGCGTTGCTGTGTGTTCTTTACGCAATACCATCCACAGTACTCAGCGTGGTCTGTCATTCTCAATGTACACAATTGTGGTTAAAACGAGTGAGACGTCGAGAACCGCGCGAAGGCCGGAAGCAGATTTCACTTCAATCGAATATCCGATCGAGTCGTGCGCTCTCGTGCCTCCGTAATGCGTAACCAGGCTCCCATGTGGCAGCACACACAAATTAAAAACGTCTTATTTAATAAATAAAAATAAGCTGTTGTAACGCTATATAAATGGCTTGGTCAATGCAAACAAGACGAATTGCACGTGCTGTAGCCACATACAAAATCAGTGGAATAAAATATATATTTTGCAGCGTCTACAAGAAGTAATTGCAGCATAATTTTTGTTTTAAGCCAAATGTCAAAATAAATGTATAAGATGTTTTACTGAATTGCATTTTAGCATCGGCTTCTTAAATATTTAAATATAAAACTGTGGGAAAAGTTTAATAAACAGGTTAACATGGCTGCCATCAAGTTTACGTATTAGTTCAACTATTTTCAAAATTAATTCTACAAATTATTTTATGATTTAGAAGTTTACAAATAAAGACGAACAGGACAAGTAATCTTCATTTGACTGTTCTATTTCACCTGATGGGCGGTAACTAAAATATATTCACTTTACTCCAAATCAAAAATTTTAGTTTTAAGAATCTTTTATCGACAAAAAAATATTTCCCTTGTAGGCCTACATTTACATATTCTAATTTCCAGGGCTAATGCTAACGAAAGCTTGTTTTCCTCATTAGTTATTACTTATCTGATAATTTCTGATGGGCCAATATTCACACATTTCATATATTTAACAACATAGAAGCAATTGGTTCGTTTTTTATTTATCTATAAAACTTTAATTTATTCAATTAATTTCTAAATATGAATTTTCTAAACGAATGGTATGGTAGAATAAATGGGTAGAAAAAAAGTTAGCCTAACGTAGGAGGCCCGCGCACAAATGTTTGTCTCCAGCAGAAGGACAATAATACCAGCAATAATTATGTTTAACGTATAAAGTTTGTTATGGAATTCAGAAAAACGTGTGACTATATAACTGCGAAAAGAGAATGACACTCAACGTGCTATTCCAAAGCTATTAACTTACATTACATTTTAGGCATTTAGCAGACGCTCTTATCCAGAGCGACTTACACAGTTTACATTTCTTTACATAGGCCTACAATCCATTTATACAGCCGGATATTTTACTGAAGCAATTCAGGTTAAGTACCTTGCTCAAGGGTACAACGGCAGTGCCCCCAATCTGGGATCGAACCTGCAACCTTTGCATTACAAGCCCAGTTCCCTAACCATTATGCTAACACTGCCGCCCTAACTTTAAATTATTTCCTTATATTATTGTTATTATTATTAATTCATCATTATTATTACAATTTCACAACGCAGATCAATACAATAGGATTCTAATTTCGCATCAACTACAGTGAAGCTGAAAAGCCAAACTGATCACACCACCGAAGGAGTGACACACCCAAGGCTAACAAAATAACCAGTGCGCACGAAGGCCTACACTTTAAAAGTAGCTCTGCAAGCGTGCCAGCCACGAACATGAATACTGACGGAGTATAAAATTATATAAGCGCAAGCGCTGGGTAACAGATATGATGTCCCCATTTTCTCTGGAGAGAATATTGTGGAATATGTGCATACCGGTACCGTTTACGACCGGGGCTGCGTAGCCGGCAGTTCCCTTCAGCTATAGAATTTGCGACGAGGACTTTTATTTTGTGTTACACTATTTAAGCGACGCCGATTTGAATAAATAGCACAACAGCCACATGGTCATACGTTCATTTGCGGCCCGGAATGGTCACTGAATTCGTGCTTGCCTCGGTAGGATAAATGCTTTGTTGTGTTGTAGCCCTGCATGTTTAGAGCACACCGTAACACTTCCGAGTGTTAAGCACCGTAAACCGTAGATAATGTGATATTGCCTACATGGCCGTTGATGATGTGATGTGATACATTACCCACGTAAGCCGTTAGGTAATGTGATATTATGATAACCAATCCTATGTAACCTCGAAGAGTCGCCTAAGACTATACCCAAACCACCACTACAACTAGGCGAGTGTACCTTTTCAAAAATAATCTGCGTGATCATCGCCAAAGTACAAACTAACCAATATCTTCATTTTATAATCACTTGCAATCTGGGACAATCTTAAACGACATATACTACACTAGTTTACTTCAACGGATGGAGAGCGGCAAAGACAAGTTTAGCGTTGATGCTGTCAATGGGATCATTTGGCATAATTTCCTCTTGGAAACGCGAGTCGAATCGTATGCAAGATCAGGCATGATTGGAAACAGGCATGATTGGAAAACATTTTTAATAATTGCATTTACAAAAGCGGAAGCTCCGAATGCATAGCTCTAAGCGCGCTTATCGGGTGGAGAAAAGTTGGCGAGTTTTATTTTTTTAAACTGCAATTTGATTGTTTTTCAGTTAATTTAAATGGTTATTACAGTGTCCGCGGCAAGCTAGTCGTAGCTGTATGATATACAGTAGGTGAACCCTGATATCCCTAAATTATGGTTCTGTAAAATGTGCTTATTCTTTGGTAGGCTAATTGTCGTTCGCCTGTTCACTTCTAATACCATGTTGCTTAGAAACGAGAAAAGGAAGAGAGGGACACATGCGCATGCGTTTTTATGTATTTATGAATATAACAGAAAAACATAAATGCGCTCACTCACTCAGGACAGGCAGGGAAAGCGAATGAGATTAAAATAAAGAAACGTTACAGGTTGTGCCTACAGAGCAAATACACATTTAATGATGTTTGTCCCTCCCCGCTTTGAAGGATTGGAGAGCGGCTGAAGACGGTACACACACACACACACACACACACACAGAAAGTGTGTTTAATAGAAATATAACCTCTTATTCCAGGCCCTCGTGCATCATCCGTTTATCGGTTATCCGGGGAATGTAATGTCGTATCCTCTTTAAAACCACACCAGGAGAGACATTCTGAAAGCAGACATAGCGCACATATGCATTGGAACGTGCGCCTGAAGCCGTTGTGCCAAGAACTGAACATTTTTACGCTCCACGCACGCAGTCCAGCTGAGACGTGCACTCCTACGCGACGCACACTGGAGGCGCTCACGTCGCCAGCACGCTTCAATCTTACTTATAACAATGTCTTAATCGTTGTCCAACAGGCACACAGCAGGATTATTCTCTGTCTAAGCATATCGCGCGTTCCAGGAACCACATTTGACCAGTGAGCTATGTGAACGACGATAGCTAGACGTTTAGATATAGCGAAAAATCTAGCACAACGTCATCGTACATATAGGTCACGTTTAAGGTACTGTGTTTAAATGAAACAGAAAAGCATCAGATAAATCAAACATATCCACGCGCGTGCCATCTGCATGCATTTCAGTACGCAGTTTAAAGGAATGTTGGCACGTAAAAAGTCTACTCAAACGACAGATAAAGAGAAAGGCTATACTCGCGAGCTTTCTGTTTTACAGTCCGGGCGCGTGGATAGTGTGGTGGCGCGCCTGTGCCTGTGTGTGTGTGTGTGTGTTGTGTGTGTGTGTGTGTGTTTTCTTCTTCTCCATTTGCGAATGATCTACACACACAAGGTTAACCTACACGAGAAGTGCAGACACACAGAGAACAGCGGTCACGTTCTCTCGATGCAGGAGGATCTGTTGACATTGTAAAATCGCAACCAGCCGCTTAAGCCCCGCCTCCGCGATGATGCGTCGCGTTAAGACGGAAACCTCCTTATATCCTAATTACCAATTTCCCCATCCCACTCCAAGCTCGCGGACTGTCCCAGAACTCCCCTCATGCATGCAATGTCCTGATCCGATCGTGTCTGATCTTATATATATATATATTTTTCCCCCTACCTCCAATACAAAAAGCCCAAAGCTTATTGTAATTCGCCAGGCATGGGAGATCAGAAGGAGCCGACAATGGTGCACAAATCCACCTCGTTCAGCATCAAGAGTCTGCTGTTTCCGACCAAGTATGACAGCGTGGAGTCGAGGGTCGCCGAGAAAAGCGCCCTGCTGCCGTCGGGCTCCGACTCGGAGAAATCCCTGGATCCCACCGAGATGGACTCCACGCAGTTCGGGGGGCCACAGGAGAGCCACAAAGACGGAGGCGACGACGAGGGCTGCGAGCGACCCACCGCCGTCGAACAGGGGGGCAAGGACGGCAAATACGACAAGCCGCCGTTCAGCTACAACGCGCTGATCATGATGGCCATCCGACAGAGTCCCGAGAAGCGGCTCACGCTCAACGGCATCTACGAGTTCATCATGAAGAACTTCCCCTACTACCGCGAGCACAAGCAGGGCTGGCAGAACTCCATTCGGCACAACCTCAGCCTCAATAAGTGCTTCGTGAAGGTGCCCAGGCATTACGACGACCCGGGCAAGGGCAACTACTGGATGCTGGACCCCTCGAGCGACGATGTCTTTATCGGTGGAACTACGGGCAAACTTCGGCGGCGTTCGGCGACCTCTCGGGGCAAACTGGCGATGAAACGGGGGCTCCGGTTTGCGCCACTGGGGCTGGGATTGAGCGACAGGGCGAGCAACCCTTTGTACTGGCAGATTTCACCCTTCTTGTCTTTGCACCATCCCCATTATAATGGATCTACGAGCGGATTTCTTAACCAGGGCCACGCGTACGGTTCCCTTCTCTCCGGAGTTGAGCAACTGGGCAATGGAGACCTTTCCCGTCCGGTGCTGGGAGGATCTGCCGGTGGGATCAACTTGACAAGTGGCTACGGCGTGAGCACGTCTCCCGTTGGTTTGCTGTCGGGACACAATGGCTATTTCGTGTCGGGGAGCCAGCACTCGCAGCAGCTCCAGAGCGGGGCGGGATACTGCGTTTCGTCCACCTCTCCGCCGACTCTCATTTCGGAAACGCTGAGAACTTCGCTGCCTTCGTTCGGCCCGACCGTTTCGGCGGGGTTCTCCGGAGTTCTGTCGCATCAGAAAAGAGTCAATTCGTTCTTGACCTGAGCGCGTGGCATCGCATCGCATGGCATCGCATCGCATCGCTCGCGAGCGAAAACCTGGGGGAGATGCCCACGCGCTTGTCGGTCGTCTCGGGCTGACTGGTGTGTTTTTGTTCTCTCCCCCCCCCCCGATCACACTTATTCAAGTTAAATTGTAGCCCATGTGTTAACAGTAAGTCCCAGCACCAAGGACAAGTTCTTCCGCAAACTGCTTTGGCCATATATATATATATATATACACACACATACATCATGTCTATCCGTTTTGAAGTGCGATGGCGTTTGCCTCCCTTAATGTCTTTTCGAAAGCGGCACATAACCTTTCTTAACTGCAAGTTAAAATTGTACATAGCCTACGTTATGCCAAAGGCAACGTTTTTTAAAAGAAGAAAAATATTTATATCCTGTAAAGAATTTGATTTTTTTTTTCTCTCTCCGTGAAACAGTTAATTTATGTTGTATATTTATAAAAATATATATTTAAATTGCATTGCCATTTTATCAGTCTTATGAGATATAATATACCCTACAGCTAAATTATTAATGTAAACTTCACTTGTGTTTTTTTTGAAGTAATTGTTTCATACGGTAAAAGCGCCTTAATAACTGAAAATCAGGGTTGCACGCGAAGTAGCCTACGATAGTTTCAGTTTGGATCGGTTCAGGTTATCTGTAGGTTTCAACAATGCACTGGTGTAGGCCTGTATTTCTAATATTCTATGAAACAATTATGGGTAAATCGGCGGTTTCCCTTTCGAATTTAATTTATTTCCGTATCTATTTATTTATTTATTATTTCATTTTGTTTGTTCATTCGTTTGTTTGTTTATTTATTTATTTACATGTCAACAGAGTCGGAGCGGGCGCGTGGGGTTTGTAAGCACGAGAGAGAGACCACGCGCGTGGGTTTGTAAGCACAAAAGAGAGAGACCACGCACGAGGCTGGGCCCAGTCTGTGGCACGCACCGCCTCTCTCGTAGAATTAACCCTAGAATAAATGAGTTAAAACGTATTTGGGGGTTTTTTTGCCGATAATTTCATGGTCTCGTTTTTCCCTCCTGACGCCCCAGAATAAACGCATTTCTTAATGTAAATCTTCCGAAACACTTCGCCATATACGAACAACAGATCCTCTCTTTGCAGTGTGTGAATGAGTTGTGCACGAGACAGGCACGGATCAACATTAAATGAATGATGCCGTCTTTAAATTTGCTCTATTTTTGGGGTAATTAATTATAATTCTCTCAAATGGCACAATTTGGCCTGACCCATTACCAAAGACTGGCTCGGCTTCATAGAATATCTTTTTTGGGGAGGAGGGGGGGGTTCATTCAGTGTATTTGTTCACAAAGAATTTACGTTCTGTGTTATTGTTATTGTTGAAATAAAGTGCACCCATTGACATAGTATGCACAGCCCTGACCTATACGTCCGATGCAATTATAGGCCTAGCTTTCCTATTTATAGTCGGCGAACAAACTATAACGGTAACCGACGTCTTTCCGATCATTTAATGTTGTGCATAGCTGAAAATGTTCTTTATTTTAAGACACGGCATTGTTTTGATGTCTTGAGTTTTATTTGTAGGTGTTATATTTTAACGTTTTGCACTTTTAGTTCCTAGGATTATTAATACTGTATACATTTTTGTACATGTCTGTCGTTTTTGTTTCTGTAAGTAAAAATATGGTCATAAACATGGTCAAGGTCACGGGTAAGAAAAATAAAATATGACGATACTCGTTTTTCTCAAGAAAACGTGTTTCAAAAAAACGTTTCACTTCTTCTTCTTCTTTAATGCGATCGTGTGTACTGTCACAATCGGCTGTGTGCTCGAATCCCCAAGTCACCTCGTCTGAACATCGAAACATCAACAAGGCCTAGCGATTACTCAGAGAGAGAGAGAAACAAACCGGGACATTCAAGGATACCGTGCAACTGATCTGAAAATCTATCACCCGAAATACAACAAAACGTTTCAGAGAAAGGATATATAAAAAAAGAACAAAACATATATTTTTAAAAGCTGTAAGGGCTGAAATTCTTAGACTTTTAGTTTCCATCGTGTGGAGTGGCCGATTGAGTTTAATCCGAAGGGCTCATATTCATATGCCCACAGTTTACTGATTAATGAATGTATTCACGAATTATTTGTATTATTATTATTATTGATACTACTACTAAAAATAAATACAATAAAGGTAACAACAACAATAATAATAATAATAAAATAGTATCTTCAGCCGTCCTGCACATACTTCGTTGATGAACACCAACTATTAGGCCGATATAGTGGGTCAAATTGTACATTATTCCTTCCATTCTGCACACGGATAATACGTTTATAAGCCTACATCATCTTTACCAATTTATTTATTGAACATTAGGGAGCGTCATTCCTCTCTGTTTCAGACAATTAAAATCGACAATTTTAGACGATTAAAATGTCAAATTGTTAATTAAATGCAAACTATATATACATATATATGTTTTAAAATAACTTGTATAGTTAAAACGTAACAGAAAACTGAGGGAGAGGTATGGTAAGCCAGCCTGTATATTTGAGTTATAAATAATATAGCTACATTTTTGTAGCCTGTGTTGTTTTAATAATATGAATTGGGTGGTTCCTGGGACCACTGGAGACTAAACTTCACATTTCACCTCTTTCTCCCTCTCACTACCCCCTCCCGCTCTTTTGTAGTTTCAAGTTCAAATTCGTTTTATTGGTATGACAAGTACATTGCCAAAGCATTATCTGAAATAACATTTAACAAATGGATCAAGGAAAAAAATTTAAATAAAAAGATGTACATTGAAATAGCATGGAACATAGATTAACTTTTTATTATTCACTTCAATTTCTCTTCTCTCTCTCTCTCTCACACACACACACACACACACACACACAAACACAAACATACACACACACAAACATAAACACACACCCACAAACAAACACACAAATACACACACAAGCCTTGTAAGGGAAATATAATAAATTCATGCTTGATGTGTCCAACAAAACACTTGCCATGTTTTTTTTTTTTTCAATGGCTTATTCCAATACTATTATTATTATTATTATTATTATTATATTTTACTATTATTCCAGAAAACAAGTCCTGGTTCCCATCAATGGGAAGCCATTCACAAAACCTGACCTTCCCTCTCGTATGGGTTTGATAATATCTGAAACCTGAAGGGTGGTCCTACACGCACTGAAGGAAGTGATTAAGCTATAGAAATAAGCCCTGAAGCTCTCTCTGGTAGAAGGCCTCACACAAATGTATCGTTCGTCTCAGAACTGTATAGGCTATTTATTGCAAATGGACAATATACCAGTTTGTTATGGTATAAAACAATATTTTATGAAGACCTCAGTGGATATTTCACATTAAATTATTGCGGTAGTGTGAACAACTGAACTGAGCAGGTGTATATATCCCTGAGCTGGATCAAACAAGATGCAGTAAACGCAACGTACATTTGTGTGGCAATAATTAAAAAATATATAAGGTGCAATGGTAACCATTTTGAACCTTTTGAGGATTGCTATGACCTTCTAGTTAATGACATTATAAAGGGCTGGTAACGGAATCCTCAAAGAACTATAGAATTCAGATTCCAGAATAGAGCACTGCATGTGAACCAGACCTGGAAATCTCAAAAACACTCAACGACTCACTCAAGGGGTTAATATCGAGGCCAGCGTGTGAAAGAATGTGCGTCATAAATCTTTCTCATATTCCAGAATCCAAAACAAAAGGTGTACAAATACAAATACAAAGAGAGAGAGAGAGAGAGAGAGAGAGAGAGAGAGAGAGAGAGAGAGAGAGAGAGAGAGAGAGAGAGAGAGAGAGAGAGAGAATGAAGACGTAGTTCATTACCAACGAACAATATGGAAAATATATACAGATATGTATGGAACAGAGAACACGTTTGCAGACGCGATGAAGAAGGTGAATCTTTGGAGGGGAGAGGGAGTCCCTGGTATTGCTCTTTTGTTTTCCAGGTACATTATTTAAAAGCCACCAAACACTCGGTGAAACGCATAAGGGAACCACTAAACCTCTGAAGACACACACACATTGTGGAGAGCGTTCTCCTGGTCGCCAAGTTTCCCCCAAACACAGCAAACGCAACACGCAGCACGTACTTATAGCAAATCCAAAATACCCCGTAAAAATGTCAACCTCAAACGTTACCTTTGCAATGTATACTCTGCGTCCACCATTTGCAATGGAAAGTGGGGCGATTTTGAGCTTCTAGAAGATTCCTGCACTGAGTTTGAGCACATTGTGCTGTGTTATTACACTCCAGTATTCGGTCTGTCACCTTGGTCTGAATGCATAGTGCACAAACAGTGTCCTGTCATACCAGGAAGATGCATATGCTTTATGTTGATGAAGGTTCTATAGTGTCATTTGCATGAGCTTACTTATTAATTTAGCCAAATGAATATCCCCATCCTTTATATACAGTATATATATATGTGTGTGTGTGTGTGTGGAAGTACGAAAATGAGATAAAGCTAACGCAGTGTGGGAGTAAAAGTCAGCCCAGTGCTAGATGGGCCTCACTACTAAACTGCGTTTCATCATTAAGGACTTATTTTTAATGACAACTGAAACACACCGTTAACAAGTTTCACATACACACACCCTCTCTCTTTCTCGATCTCTCCATTTTTCACTCACATGCACACACACACACACACACACGTATATACATTTTAGAAAATAACTCAACAGTGCAGTATGTGTATACAAAACTGAATATTTTACATGACAGAAAAGGAGCGTATGCAGAAATTCATAAAAGGAGCTTTGAAGAGCAGACCTCTTGTACAAAATGACAGGGACAATTAATAGGTCACAAGTATAGGCAGCAGTGTGGTATAATGGTTAGGGAGCTGGGCTTGTAACGTTAAGGTTGCAGGTTCAATCCCCAGGTGGGACACTGTCGTTGTACCCTTGAGCTAAAGGTACTTAACCTGAATTGCTTCAGTAAAATATCCGGCTGTATAAATGGATTGTTAAGAAATGTAAATTGTAAGTCGCTCTGGATAAGAGCGTCTGCTAAATGCTAAATGTACTGAATGTACAAGTTCAGGCTGGAAAATCGTCAAGATATTTTCCCTCCTCACCAATTGCACATTATACTAAATAATTATTAGCTCAGTTTACTCTGAACAATGGCTTGAGGCCTACTACTCATATCGGGGGGAAAACTCAGTTCAGATAATTATCATGTATTATATTTTCATTTCAAATTATGTACATAAATTGAAGCTAATTTACAATGTATTTACCATATAACAACCCTCTGGATAAAAATAACATTCTGACAGAATACATATTATTTTTTCTTTATTTACAGCTTTGGGTGCAATAAAACTATTTTCTTTTAACAGGTATAGGACTCTCCGGTGGGTCATATTTGTTGTAAAATGTACTTCAGTGCGGTTATTTTAAAATAAATAAACATTTTATTCAATTAAAAAAACCAAAGACATTCATTTCCGTCAAATGAAAATACATTTGGATATAGTGAGGTCCACGATGCTTTGCAAGCGCCGATCAAGAATCGTCAATTTTCCATTCCAAAGAATATCTCTGCACTTTGGTAAGAGTTCGGTATGGCAGCCAAGATTTCCCCATTTTACAAAAATATACCGCACATGGAACAATGTTGCTGAAATAAGATACTTGCCATGGGTTGTTTTTCCCAATGGCTTATTCCAATACTTCAGAGAGGAATCAATATATTTAGTGAGCGAGTTTAAATGGTGATTAGGCAGACATGCTGTTCCCTCGTTATACGAGACTGTTTCACGAGACAGAGCGGTAAAGCACATTCGAGCAAGGAAGTAAGCAGAACACACGTTCACGTGCTTCTTGTGTACGGTGATCCACAACATCAAATAATTTGATCCCACCGCAGAACTTCTCAAAATCAAACCCGCGGGCTCAGTGTCTCGAGTTGTTTTCAACCTGTTGTTGGTGTTGCGTGTAGCCTAATGTCTGCAGGACACAAATATGTTTACAAAATGTTTCATTCATACAAATTTGACTCGTCAAACACTACTTTATTCAGAAATAAGCAACTGAGCGGAGCTGTTGCATCTCCTTAGCAATACTCAGTTTAGCGATGTTCTGACGGAAGAAATTACATTCCCACGTATTCAATATTATTGATATTTTCATCAATATTCTATTCAGTCAAAGAACACTTTCTGGTGAGTGGGGGTTGAAGAATATCGTTTCTCTTTAAAAAATAACGTGTAGGCTATTATATAGGCTACTTCCAACACAGTCCGCAACAAAGAGAAGCAACTAATTTAACTCTTGAAGCCCCAACGCAAAGGTACAAATCACACAGAGATCATTCGAATCGGAATAATTGTCAAATGGACACAAGACTGAACTTCCATTGCTACAAACATTACATAATTTGGCCAGATTTGACGTTCATGAGTCGCCGCGGTTGGTGTTCGAACGCTACGTTGCCGGCGAACGGTTAAAATGCACTAACGCTCCGAATTCCTTCAATTTGGGGGTCTCGTTTTACACACGGAAATGACTGGCCACGCGATTACGCCACAATATGTCTTAATTGTCGTCCCTTTTGGAGACACGACCGTCGCGTTGTCCATGCGCCCTACTCTGCCACAAGCTCGCGCAGCCCGTCTCTCAAACTGCGAAAAGAACCAAAAACAAATCCACAAATTTGACGGATCGGAAGCGAAGAGGCTGAAACACGAGAGATGAAAGGGACGCGACGCACAAAAGGTAGTAACTACTTTACCACATAATCCTTGACCTGGGAACGGTTCGAAAAGTTCTAAAGTTAATCACTGAAGTTAATTGGTTGTGCACTTTTTACCATTTTAATAATGGATTGGATTTTAACATTGACGGGCGGGAAAAAGAAATCTGACATTATGTTGCCAAATATGATACGCGTCATCATGTTTAGCCCGTGGACCACAAAAGCATAAATATACGACAGTTTATATATATATATATATATATATATATATATATATATATATATATATATAGCCTACTGTATAGAAGCAAGCTATATGACTAACTATTGTTCATTCTCGTCGTAGCATGCGTTGGGAGTATTTAGTGTTTGGGTTTGTTGTTGCTTAATTGTAAGGAAACCTACGCCCTTGTAAAAAATATAAAGGACCTTTGCGATTACATGTCCTGAAAAACGTAGGCCTAACCAAGGTTTTGCATGTTGCTAAAGTAATATCAGAAATTATATTCACAGCGCTTTAACTTCAGCAGAACAGTTTCTAGTTGCGCAAACTGGTAAGTGCGCTGTTTGTGAACGGAAGGCGCGTCAATCTAAAGTAGCCTATCTGTGGCGTTTCAAAAAAAGTAAGGACGCAGTTTTTAAAATGCTGGTAAACCTGTAAATCCAACCTGTTCATTAATTGGCTGGCGGGTTTGCAGGCATGCGATTAAACCAATGGCATAGAATCTGCAATAATCAGGAAACAAATATGATCGTTCAGCTTCAATTAGGTCTTTTGACAAGCGTTTTCGACACACCAGAACACATTTTCTACAACATTATCAATGTCCTCATCATCACACCGTGTAAGGAGACCTTAGGATGTGGCGCGTGGCATGCCAATGTCAATAATTGGTAGGGTAGGGTACATACACTGCAGATATGTGCTACATTTCCATAGGCCTATAGTCATACCTAAAAAAATAAATTCGACAATGGATACCCATTTTGGATGCGAAAAAGCAATGATGTAATTCCAGTGGATTACACAGTCAGAGAGATGTTGGATAAATGGACCGAATAACCGAGGCGTATTCAACTGAACAAACAAGACTGCGTTGAAAATAAATACCACTGTCTCCTACTACTACAGCCCACAAAGTGTTGCATATAGCAAAGTACAAATGTTTCGAAATGTTAGAGATGGGCTATAATAACCTGTTCTGTGCACTACTTTATATAATGTAGCCGTAGGCATACACTCCGCTACGACACCAAATGTAGTTGTAGTTTCTTAAATGTTAATTATAATCTTTGATATCACATGATATTTAAAGGGTTTTTAAATTTAAAAAAACATTTCAACGATTATGAACAGAAAATATCCCACTGCCGCTTAAATGCCCAGTATTACAAACTCCAATATGAACAATTCAAATATCAACATAAATAAATACAGACCGTGATTGGGTAGATTATTGGCCCATGTCATATCACCTACAGGTGGTTGGAGAAATCTTAATTTGTTGTTGCGTATTTGACCATCGTTTTCAATTATTTATGCTGGTCTGTGTTTATGTGAAAGTAATTAAATCAGTTATTAACTTAAGGCAGCAACACGATAGGCTACTCTGTAGTCTAACATTGTCATAATGCTATATCCTATTTATACACGTGCATACCGTAGTAGGCCAAATCAGGTGTGTTTTTGTTAACAAAACTAGGCAAAATCTTATCCATTAGAATCCGTTAGTCAGGAAACACGTGCAGATTTTTTATCCGGGCATTTAAGATCATTTTTAACTCCCCAAATCTTTCAGTTATTTAAAACAATACTGAAACGTATTACATTATGGTGAATCTGCAAAGGGAATTGTCAGTCATAACTAGATTTTCATTAACCAAACATCGACGACAACAATAGCATATTTGTATCACATAATAGCATATTTAAATCATTTAAATGGGATCTCGTGTATGTTAATATAACTCCACTGGAGGAACACGGGTAAATGTCTAACTAATAGTACAACTTCTAAATAACTCCATGGGATGAACTCCCGTAATGTGACGACAGACGAGCGTCGTAATAGTAGCTTTTTTATTTAAGGTGTTTACATTTTACCCTTTGGGTAAGCATATATAAACTACGTTTCTAAGAGGAAGGGGTCACCAAAACATTTACATTTATATTTAAGGCATTTAGCAGACGCTAAATGAGCTTACAATGAGCGACTTAAAATGTGTGCATTTAAACATGGTAAGAACAATCATAACTAGCGCAAGAGCTCAGTAATGTAGCAACACAGCAACATCACCGTAGACAGCTGCACACTGTACCTATAACACAGGGAATACATCTTTGAAATGATCTAAATCTAAATGTAGGAGGAACCGAGCTAATTTAGTTTAGTATCATTTACTCATTTGTATCCTGTAATACGCCTTGTTTGGGTGGCTTATTTCTGCCGAAGGTGGTCATCCGGCAAGATAAATGCACTTCAGACACACGCAAACATAGGGAAATAAAGTTGTGTAAATTACATTTTACATTTTAAGCATTTATCAGACGCTCTTATCCAGAGCGACTTACAAGATGTGCATTAATACAAGGTAAGAACAATCATAGTTAGCGCAAGAGATCAGTGCAGTAAACAGCAATAGACATCATTGCAGGCATCTGCGTATCATACCTGTAACACTGGGAAAGAAAAGGTTAAAAGGTTTTAAAATTGTGACTAAGTACCCCATTGTTCCTCCAAATTGTGCTTTTATTTATGTATTTATGTATGGTGTTTATTTGAATGTATATTATCATCTATTTGGTTGTACCAATTCGTCAGTTTACCTCGACCATAAACTAACTCATTTTCACACAAACGCATTTTCACACGTTCTCTGGATGGGCCCCCGTCGCCCCTCGGGGCTAAGGCTGGGAACAGTGGTATATGTGTCCCGAATAAGCGTAAAAGTAGGACATGTTTTATACGTTGTTCACAATGACCGAGCACAGCCATTAGGTAACAAAACAGTGATACCAAACACACACATTACGCACACCCCCAACCGACCCACAACAAAGAAACGACCCCAGTGAATGTGATGGACTGGAATTATCACGCGGTTTTATGACCCTGTATGATGTTGCCAAAAGTTGTTTTTTAAATTAATAATGGGGAAATATTAACAGTACAATATTTACGATTAAGCCCCACCACCAAATTGTGTTCGATTGTGTAATTTGTCATGGTTTTAAAATCCTTTAGGCGAAATATATATTTGAAAACAAGAACAACTCGCGTGCGATGACAAGAGTTCTGAAGAAGGCCCAACTCCTACAGTAGAATCAACAGTTAGAATTATAACTGCATCTAGGGCAAATTAATTTAAAATACTTGCTAAAGTAGCTTAACCGGCAAATAAACGAAATCCAAAGAATATTCTATAAATGTAAATATGATTAGACAGGCGGTCGAGAAGTGTAACCTATAGGTCAGGACAATCCAATCACACTACAACAATTCTAAAATATGTAATATTTAATTTTATTACGAGTTTACATTATTTAAATGGTAAACCACGGAGCGTTGTCCATTTAATATATTATGTTACATTAGTTTCAAAAACAGTACTTCAACATTTTAGCGTTCAAAATAGCTTGTAATTGTTCTTGCCATTTTTTTACGTTACGTAAATGAACATGATGTAGCCTAGCCTACATACGTGGAAGTTTAGGAGCAAACGTATTCCATTACAGCGTCACGAATTGAGAATGTCAACAGCTTACTGCGACTGAAATACTATGGCTATAGTAGTATAAAGCAGATAAGTCTTACTAGTTATGGATATTTACATGTATTACAGTTGAACCGGTATAACAAATTTGTTGTTATAAGTTGGGAGAAAATGTACAGTTTACATGTAAAAGATGTGGAGAGTCGCGCGCTCTCTAAACAAAAGTGGAATTAGGGTACGTCACATGGTCACACAATATACTAATCTGATCGGGGCTTGAATGTAGCGGTCAGTATTGCGATAATGAATATCAAGGGCAGTGTTTTTAGTTGAATGCACCTAGCACCTAACCAGTCAATATTATTGTAATATTATAAGACCAGGTGACTGCCAAAATAAAGGAAGCACTTGAGTAAATGAAGGGTTCTGGCGGCTCTGTTATGGTGTGGGGTGCATTTTCCTGCCATGATTTAGGTCCACTCAACCCCTTAGAGGGTAAGGTAAACGCCAGTAAATACAAAGCCATTCTGAGTGAACATCTTCATCCTGTGGTGAAGCATTTATATCCTGATGGGAGTGGTCTCTTCCAGGATGACAATGCCCCCATCCACAGGGCACGAGCGGTAACTCAACGTGGCAACATTGAGACAACGTTTTCACCACCATCAACAAAACACCAAATGATGGAATTTATTGTGGAAGAATTGTTCCAGACACTTGTAGAATCTATGCCAAGGTGCATTTAAGCTGTTCTGGTGGCTCATGGTGGCCAAACGCCCTATTAAGACACTTTACGTTGGTGTTTCCTTTATTTTGGCAGTTACCTGTACATTTGCCCAGCAACTCGTTTTCCCACCCAAAGCATTGTGGGGGGAAAATATATTGATTGGTTGTGTGGCATATGCTTAGCAAAGACAATGCTTGAGGTTCATTTTCAAGTTAGCATGGACTCTTTCTTGAAAGAATGACAATTTATATCAAGCTCTGTTAAATAATAAGGTTCTCATTAAATCAATATTTATACAGCACTTTACTTTTATTTATCAATTTGTCAGATAAAAATGCTAAATTGTATTTAACACAATGTCACCACTTCCTGTACTGTGGCAGATTGTATCATGGCTCATTTTCACCTGCAGTCTCAGGGCAGGACTTAAAAAAACTAAAACTTAATTTAAAAGAATGGCAACGACAACAAACAAGCCCTGAATGTGTGACATTTTAAGAAAAAGAGGTAGAGTGGACATCAAACAGGAGTTCTGCCCAATCACTGTCCTGGATTTGAGGAGGCAATCCTTCACCAGATCAGCAAGATAAAGAAATCCAAAGGTTGTTTTTATTATTATTATTTTTTAAACATTGTTTCAGATTTTTCCCAGTTTTTCTCCCAATTTGGTAGCCAATTACACCCTCTACCTTTATTTAGATTTACCCTCCCCACACGAGTCCACTGCTCGTCTCTACGAGGCAAGCTCATTCTCAGAGGGCAGCGAACTCCGCTTCCTTCGGGACGGAAGACTCCCTTACATGCTTCACGGTGAAATCCAAAGTTTTAAGACAACACAAAAGAGGCCAGCCACCAAGTTACTCCCAGGGTTAACTGCGGTCAAGTGGCTTCTTGAAACAGCTCATGCAAACAAACAAAATAATTTATGCACCTCTTCTGCTCCAGTGGGTTTCCGGCAGTCTCTGCATCAGGAGCTTTGAAGGAGGGGGCGAGTTTACTCAAGGGCACCTCAATTACTGCACTCCACTGCTTAAGAGTGCATGTTAGGGGGCTGGCGGATAGCGTAGCGGCCTAACGCACCCGTATTTGGCTGGTCCTGTATGAGTGTGAGGGACGCGGTTCGAAACCTGTCTCTGCCAGACTGGTCCTGGACACACAAGGACAAGCTTCTGTGGGTGTCAAGCACACAACTACAACTACACAACTACACCACTACACAACTACACAACTACACAACTACAAAATGGGTGTGCATTGCATTTAGAGATCAGTCCAAACATTCGGGGGAAAATAGCATTCCCCATCACTGAACATTATGGAGCCTGTCGAGAGGGAGGGAGGGAGAGTAATAGAACGGGAGAAGGAGAGAGGAGGAGGGGGGGATAGGAAAGAGAGAGAATGGGAAGAGTGAGAGAGAGAAAGGGAGAAAGACAGCGAGAGAAAGACAGAGAGGAGAGCAAGATAAGAATGTGAGAAGGAGTGAGAGAGCAAGGGAGAGAAGAGAGAGAGAGAGAGAGAGAGAGAGGGAGCAGCAGTTCTCCATACTTGGTAAGATGTACACTGCAGCAGATGTGTTATTTTGAGAACAGCGCGGTTTCAGATTTGTGCGAAACGCGTGAGATATTAGTGCAGACTGCAGAGAGCCGTCCCTCTGGGTCAAGTGAGGATAAACACAGACAGCAGGCTGCTAGGAGGCAGCGTGTGTGTGTGTGTGTGTGTGTGTGTGTGTGTGTGTGTGTGTGTGTGTGTGTGTGTGTGTGTGTGTGTGTGTGTGTGTGTGTGTGTGTGTGTGTGTGTTTCATGTGTGTGTGTTTGTGTGTGTGTGTGTGTGTGTGTGTGTGTTTTCATGCTCTCGACCCGCATGTGTTAATGTCCTCACTTCACACCCAATACAAGAGCTCAGCTTAAATAATGATCAAAGGCCCTGTCGATGTGAACAAAAATACACCCCCCACCCCCAAAACAAAGTAATAACTAAGGAGAAACACAGATACATGGCTTTGTGTACATTTGTACATAACCTGCCAGTTATTCTGCTCGTGAAGCAAGACTCAACTGGCGGTGGAAGCCCCGTGGGGCTGAAATAGCTCTCGTTTTACAGAGCGGCAGTTTCCACCACTGAAAGCTTAATGGCGGCCAGGCGAAGGTTCAGGGTTCAGCGACCGCTGTCATTTACCTGCAGTCTAGAGAATATCCAGCACTGTGTCATTTACCTGCAGTCTAGAGAATATCCAGCACTGTGTCATTTACCCACAGACTAGAGAATATCCAGCACTGCGTCATTTACCTGTAGTCTAGAGAATATCCAGCACTGTGTCATTTACCTGCAGTCTAGAGAATATCCAGCACTGTGTCATTTACCTGCAGTCTAGAGAATATCCAGCACTGTGTCATTTACCTGCAGTCTAGAGAGTATCCAGCACTGTGTCATTTACCTGCAGTCTAGAGAGTATCCAGCACTGTGTCATTTACCTGCAGTCTAGAGAGTATCCAGCACTGTGTCATTTACCTGCAGTCTAGAGAGTATCCAGCACTGTGTCATTTACCTGCAGTCTAGAGAATATCCAGCACTGTGTCATTTACCTGCAGTCTAGAGAATATCCAGCACTGTGTCATTTACCTGCAGTCTAGAGAATATCCAGTACTGTGTCATTTACCTGCAGTCTAGAGAGTATCCAGCACTGTGTCATTCATTTGCAGTCTACAGAATATCCAGCACTGTGTCATTTACCTGCAGTCTAGAGAATATCCAGCACTGTGTCATTTACCTGCAGTCTAGAGAATATCCAGCACTGTGCCATTTACCCACAGACTAGAGAATATCCAGCACTGTGTCATTTACCTGCAGTCTAGAGAATATCCAGCACTGTCATTTACTCAGACTAGAGAATATCCAGCACTGTGTCATTTACCTGCAGTCTAGAGAATATCCAGCACTGTGTCATTCACCTGCAGTCTAGAGAATATCCAGCACTGTGTCATTTACCGGCAGTCTAGAGAATATCCAGCACTGTGTCATTTACCCGCAGTCTAGAGAATATCCAGCACTGTGTCATTTACCTGCAGTCTAGAGAATATCCAGCACTGTGTCATTTACCCACAGTCTAGAGAATATCCAGCACTGTGTCATTTACCTGCAGTCTAGAGAATATCCAGCACTGTGTCATTTACCTGCAGTCTAGAGAGTATCCAGCACTGTGTCATTTACCTGCAGTCTAGAGAATATCCAGCACTGTGTCATTTACCTGCAGTCTAGAGAATATCCAGCACTGTGTCATTCACCTGCAGTCTAGAGAATATCCAGCACTGTGTCATTTACCTGCAGTCTAGAGAGTATCCAGCACTGCATCTAGCCTGGACTTGAACACTCAATGCGTTTCTGCCTGCACTACCAAGCTGTTCCACACATTGACCACTATCAGTGTAACAATGTACCAATTTCTAATGGTATTGCCTGTACAAATCAGTTAATAGATAAATAAACAAATTAATAATACACAAGGGGAGGGTCATCAAAGTCAGAACTCCAGATAACTGGTGGTTTCGAGAAACCCACAAATGGGGAGTAGAAAAGCTGCAGGATTACTTTCACTACAGATTCTTCAGAGCAGGGTTACTCAAACCACGGCCCTCGAGGGCCAAGCACTGCTCTAGTAGGAGACGTAGGGGAGTTCACACCTTTTTCCCCTCCAGAGCTTTTTTACTAAAAAGTGTTTTAAATCTATTTTCGTGTAAAAGTGCTTTTCTCCTGGGCCAGATACATATCTGAAACATTTGAACTCTAGATGCCTGTTAAATCTGAAAATATTGAAAATTCTCAGGGATCTGGTAAAATGTTAAAGAACATGTTACTAACCAAAACCAACAACCAATTTAGGCTAAAATATGATTATTCAAAATATGATTTATTTAGGCTGAATATTAGTGAAAATAGAGATATGCCTTTTAAAATGGTAAGTAATCTCAAATAATTTTAAATGGTGTCTAAAAGGTCAAAGTATTTCAAATTATGATTTGACCCAGGTCTGGCCCAGTAGTAAAAATCGAGTAATTGGAATTTTTGGTATAACTACTAATGCCTTATTCAATATTTTAATTTTTTATTATTAAACAATAAGCACAGCATGACAGAACAAATATGTTTTATTTAATCAATGCATATATCTGGAAATCGAATATGTTTATTATATGATTTTTAAATACTTAGTTTAAATGTAAAATTGAATCGCAAAACCGTTTTACTTTTCAGTACGAAAAATAACAGTTTAAAGTTTGCACTGATTCAATAAACAACATCTGACATTGTTTTAGTCCTGCTACATATACTGTATTGTATGTTATGAAAAGTTTTAATTAATTACATTTTATATGCATAGTGTTTAAACAAATGTAAATAGTATTTTATTTCCCCATAAGATTTGTTTTGTGTTAAACGGTAGTACTAAGGAAATATATATATTAAGTTATAATATATAGCTACAAATAATATAAGGTTGCAATAGTACACTAAGGCACAATTTTTGCCATCAGTTAAAATAAATGTCTTATAATTGCCACCAATTCAATACCATCCATGCAATTCTTATTTTCCTTTTCAACACAAACGGACAACAAGCAATTTGATTATAATCAATGAAGAGTCTCCATTTAATACAACAAATCAAATGACATGCACTTACTTTCCATTGCATTCTTCTATAGTTTTTATATATTTTGTTGAAAAATATATTTTATTTTCATCCAGTGCATTTAAAGAAGAATAATTCACCAAAAATCAACTATAATGCACATTTAAAAAATTAAAAATGAATGACCAGAGTCAAATAAAATAATGCAAAAAAAGACCCCATTCATGGATAAATATAATAACATAAATGTATGGAATAGTAAATAAATGGTGCGGTACGTATACCCTCCTTGTCTTTAAGTTGAGAATGATTTGCAATTTTAAAAGGTCTAGAATAGAAAAGGCTTTTTGTGAACCATAGCACCAAAGTATCAAATGTTGAAATACATTTTCAACATATTTTGGGAGGCACTGAAATAAAACAGAAAAAATATGAGATTACCTTTTATAAACGTACAGCAATATTTCAGCACACAACTGAGCTGGCGTAGCCGCTACGGCTACCACTTGTTGCCTGGTAATTTCCTCACAGTGAGCAAAAACTCACTCTGTCAGGAGAATAAAAAAAGAATAAAAACAGGTTCCCATCATCTTAATGGCTTTTGATTCCACTGCAGCCTCAGTGTGTGTGTGTGTGTGTGTGTGTATATGTATGTGTTTGCAAATTATGAGGTAATTTCCTCACAGTGTGTGTTTGTAAAGTATAAACTCATTTACTCAGTGTGTGTTTGTAAAGTATAAGGTCATTTCCTCAGAGTTTCTGTTTGTAAAGTATAAAGGCACTTCCTCACAGTGTGTGTTTGTAAAGTCATTTCTTCACAGTGTGTGTTTGTAAAGCATAAAGTCACTTCCTCCCAGTGTGTATTGTAAATGAGAAGGTGATGGTTCAGGATGACCCCAGTGTGTGGGGCCCCAGACTTGTGCTTCAGGAGGGAAATGTGAGAAACGTGAAACTCGAGTCTCTCCCGTAATTAAACACCCATTAAGGAGCCCCTGTGACCGTTGGTTTTCCACAGACGCCTGCATTTAAAACAGTCCTTTTCGCACCGCTAAGAGGGTTTTTTTGACCGCTAAATCCCTGAGTTTCACCTGCAAGCAAGAGCGCTGTCCAATGCGAATGCCAATAAATCAGACCTGGGGGTTTAACCCCCGTATTCTTGAAATTATTTAACTTATCAGATGGTGGTAACATTTTAAAACATCCCTGAGAAATTTTCACCATGTTTCTAATCAAAATGTACTTACTTTAAAAGAAGTTTATTTTTTAACATTTGTCAGCAACCTGCAGGGATTTTTCTGGCGTGTAAAAGGGTCTCAAAAGAAAGCTGTTGGACCCAGGTCTCTCTCCTACAGGCAGGCGCTGCTCAGGAGGTATTGAGCGAAGGTGGCAAGGTGTGGCTGGCACACCGCTGTTCTCCATCTTAACCCCCGGCTGTAAACGGATGGGACTGACCGCGGACAGCGGCTGGTGCGTGGGAGGGAGAGGCTGGTCATCACTGCACTTTACAGCAAACGTTGACCCTTTATGTAAAACAGACCAGGCCAAGAAGCCAAGGGAAGTGACTCTGAGTGAGTCATTGTACCATACACTACCAGACTCATTTTTTATTGGGTGCGCCTAATTCCTCATGACATCATCTGTGATTTTTATATGCAGCTGGTCACCCTGGATAATTCTGAATTATAATAATAATAATAATAACAACATTATATGATATATACATTCATAATATCACTACTAGACTGATTCAACTGAGTCACTGTAGGGCGGAGGATAGCATAGCGGTTTAACACACCGTATCTTGGCTGGTCCGATACGGTGTCCGCTGCCTATCAGGGACACGGTTCAAAACCCGTTTCTACCAGACCAGCCCTGGCCGTCAGCCCCGATCAGGGGCAGCATTTGGCTGTCCGCCCCAGGGGAGGGGAGGGTGAGCCGGCTCGGGTCCGCCGTGAAGCACGTAAGGGTCTCTCCAGAACGTGGGTGGGCAAATTCCGTCTCGAAGGAAGCGGAGTTCGCTGCCCTCTGAGAATTAGCTTGCCTCGTAGAGACGAGTGGCGGACCCGTGTGGGGAGGGAAAATCTAAATAAAGAGGGTGTAATTGGCCACTAAATTGGGAGAAAAAAGGGGGAAAAAAGAAAAAGAAATATATATATATATCTTTGAAAACAGTCACTGTCGTACACTACCAGACCTGACTAAACTGAGTGAGTCACTACCATACACTACCGCTACAGGTGCGGTGTTACAGGTCTGGTGTGCAGCTGCCAACAATGATGTATTACTGTATCACGACACTGACCTCTTGCGCAGACTATGATTGATCTTACCATGTATTAATGCACATCTTGTGGATAAGAGCGTCTGCTAAATGCCAAAATGTAAATGTAAATGTACACTACCAGACTGATGAAACTGAGTGAGTCACTGTCGTGCACTACCTGTACCCTAACATTTGGACGTCTAAATTCAAAGGAGAGGACAGTGTTGCACACTCAGCAGTGACAAAGAACACATCACACCACCTACTTCTGTTAAGTTACAAATTCACCTCACAACTTCACTTCATTAACTTTGAATTAATTTGTGATGTTTGGACAAGCCAACCTTGAAAGAACCTGAAAGCAGACCTTTCACTGCGGGCCTAGGCCACAGAGGTCATAAATATTCTCATTGAGCTTAATGATTTATGCAGCGGTTGCCATATGTTTTCCAGAAGATAAGACATTCTATACCGCCGGGAAATAAACTGAAATCCAGGAAAGTTTAGTCCAATTTAGTTTTTGCCATTTAAGAAAGAAAAACAATATGATGGAATATGCCTTTTAAAACAATAACATGTCAGTAGAGATGTCAATAATAACATCACCTCATGTGACTAACTGCCTGTTGAAAAATGAATATATATTAATGTACACAATGTTTTTGTTTTTTTGCAGTCGATTGCAGTTCCCTGTGTAATCCTCCAAGGCCACCGTAGCTGGATTGTCATATGGGGGGGGGGTTGACTGTCTAAATGGAGTGGGACTGTCTCAGGCTACCTCAGAGGATAAAATGAAGCGGACGACAGGCATCTCATAAAAGATTGAGACACACAACACATTTGGTGTGCTGGTACACTAAAAGCGGTTGTTTGACTATTTCAGGCATTTGACCTTAGATAGTTGCCTGATGGGCCATTGGCTTGTGTGCATGCTCCAAATAAATATACTACCCTAGGGGGTTTATTGTCAAACGCTTTACTTGTTTCATGAAGCTTAAATTACTTCTTAATGAAATGTGCGGAGCCAGGATATGGAGTTATGTATCTAATGCATAATGATCTTTTGATGGGCAGAAATGTTTCATAATTATCAAACGACGATAAAGCATTACTGCCTTCTTGGTCTTGTAAAGATAGACCGTGTGCAAGTGTAGACCTCAGTGATCCATTTTGAGAAGCTGCCATTTTTTTATTTTATAACATTGGAATGAGCGTTTTTTATAAAATCATTACTCTTGATGAAGCTGTTCTAAACTGTTACAACTGTCATAAGTTACAAAAAATAACCACATTGTTTAAACACAATAAACTACTACATTAAACCAAAATGTATTTTGTGTTAATTTGGAAGTACTTTAGTAAATAAACAAACAAATATCTATTTCTGCAGCAGATTCCCCTTCATAAGATTAGCTTAATAATAATAATAATAATAATTATTATTATTAAGCCAAGTTAGTTAACTTGGACACTTTTCACATCTTGAATTATAAATAATTCTATGAAAGAACTCAAACTCTGTTCTATTTGTATACAGAAATATGTTAAGGCATTTTTCCTCAATCTATTTCATACAGTGAAACTGCAATGTTTTGTGAAATTGTGGAAAAATGAACGATGAACTATTCCTTAATGATTTACTGTACATGTGGCATGTCTCAAAGTTACGCCCAAATCAAATGCATCAGTAGAAATAACTTTAAAATCGGTGAGAAGCTCTGAAACCTCATTTTTTCCCGGGTGCACCTCATTTCTCATGACATCAGCTGTGATTCTTATTCTGAATAATAATAATAATAATAATGGTACCAATGACAATGCTTGTTAGTACCGCCAACTTCATTTGTCCAAGTAAAAATCTAAGAAAATGTGCAAACATGCACAGCTCAACAGCAGTAGCACAGTGTAAATGCAGCTGTGAATCACAGCCCTGTGGGCCATTAGAGCCATGGCAGAAGCGGGTTACTGGGGTTAATGTGAACTCTGCGCTACTTCCTAGGAGGGAACTGACACCACACCTCACAGATGCATTACACTGACCCGTACGGAGCTACAGACCAGACCACCAAGCCCAGAGAGCTTATGACCCAAACGCACTCAAGCTCAACAAAACACATGACCTTCCCCCTTTCAAATATGCCGGGCATGAGGCTACATCACGAGGTATCACTGGCCACTGGGAAATGGAAACTAAATGTGTTGTTGTACTACGATTAGGGCCGGGTATTGGCATCACGTTTATATCACGATGCACGCGTCACGATTCAACACATCGCAATTTCTTGATTGAATCGCGATAGACAGAATCATGATTCAATACCTCAAATAGTATTTCTATAGTATATTTCAAAGGACAAAGCAGAATGAAAAACCCATTAACCCATAGTAAAACAAACAGTACAGAGTAAGACAGTGCACAGTCTTTGCTACATCACAGAATAACAACTGGTATTCACTGATTGAACAGCAGAAATGCATTGACAACTAAGGCTGTTGTGACGAACACAATATGAATTAATAATTTAAAAAAATATATATATATATACTGTATATAAACAACAAAAATGGCACTCATTGCTCAAACTGAATACCATTACACTACAGTATATTGTTCTGGTAATCTATTAAATTCACAGCCTCTAATGATGTAGACTAGATAACTATTGTGGTTTATTTTAAACTTCATAATTTAATAAAACATAAAATGGTTAAATCTTCCCGTTTTCTCGGACAAAGTTTGATATCTAGTGGTGCAGTTTATGGGAGTTGTGCTAGCAACACCGGCAGGTGTGGTTTCCTTTCATCAGTTTAAAAACCTTCAGTTTTTTGTAAAAGCTGGAAAACGTCACCCTGCTTTCATTGCAATGAATGAGAAACGCTAGTCCACAGAAGCAAACTTAATAACAATAACAATACATTTTATATATACACTTTTCAAAAAGACAAAGACTGTACAGAGAACTGCATGACACTTTAAAAGACAAAGACCAAGAAATGGCATAGCACAATAACACACAGCTAAAAACTGAAGTTTTAAAATAAGTCAAAGGGAGAAGAGTTTTTAGGTGAAGGCGATGTGGTATAGGTGGGTTCTTGGATAGGCACAACTTGGATCGGCTCAAGTTCTGCATCATAACATCATAATGTTTTAACTGAAGTCTCATTCTTGCGTAGTTTAAAGTGCTACCTGTGTACCAGCACACTTTGACCTCAAAAATGACCCAGAATGTCCTACACGTTTGACACATCTGCGATTGTTTTAGCACGTCTCTGCTTACAGACCTGGAAACAAGCTCAAAATCTTCACGCTTAAAGATTCACATTTTTCCACTAGACTTCCACTAGCCTGTTTGATTCCGTTATTCGAAAAAACAAATCTGATATTTTAATAACCGTAAAAACGCATCTCGCAGCCTTTGAAGAGACGGGCACTTGACAAAGCGCTTTGTCTAAAGCACAACAGTCCTCGTTAAGGCCCTTTGTCATTTTATTGTCACCGTCTGCTCTCCGCATGGAGCTCTAATTTGAGGAAGTCCCCCCGTCCCACAATGCAGCTTTTGTTCCTGGCCGCTCCCCCCCACCCCACTCGCTGCGTGCTTGACGACGTGTGAACTAATCAGCGTAACGATGGGGGCATGTCCTGCATCGCCGGTCCCCTTATGTGTGTGGGTGATGGGGATGAGGAGGGGTCGGGGTCAGGAGGTTAAGCAAACAGCCGCCGCGCCGTGACAGAAATCCTCTTGAGCCGTCGTCTGGCTCATCCCACATCAGGGCGCGGTGACGAGCCCCTTCTTCCGAAACTTAAACCAACAAGTTCAAGTGGTACAAAGCACTGATAACAGTTTTTCTAAGGAAGACAAGGCCTCAATTACTGCCGCACGCTGCTGCTGCTTCCTGCTTCCTGCCGGCCTGAGTGTCGTCTCCCTCCGCTCCAGAAACCGAACCACCACCACGTATCACTGCACAGCACTATTACTACTAACGCCTGCACGCTTTTCACTGCCAACCTCAATCTCACAACCACTAAATGACCTATAATCACACCTATAATAACATCCTTTTATGACTGAGTGCAGTCTGTCAGTTTACGACCCGTTTCCATGGATACTGCGCATGCACAGAGGGCCTGAGGCCTGCCCACTTCCTGTGACTCACTTGCTTTGCCACCTGCACGTCTTTCTGTTTATCAAAACTGGAAATGGGGCCTCGGGTGGCGTAACGGTCTAAGCATTCAGCCGGAATTGCGAGTTGCCCACTGCAGCCGCAGTTTGAAAGCCGACTGCGCCAGTCCGGCTCTGGTCGAGAGCCCCCCGATGAAGGGAGTCTCTAGAAAGTAGGTGGGCGAGTTCCTTCTCAGAGGAGGCGGATCATCGTCGGCCTCGGGCAATTAGCTTGACCCATAGTGATGGGCGGAAGGCTCTTGGGGGAGGGCAACTCGACAGAAATGGAGGGTAATTAATATAATTGTCCACCAAATTGGGAGAAAAATGGGGAAAAACATCAGAAACAAACAAACAAAACAAAAAAAAAAATGGTAATGGAAGGTCACCCTCCATGCACCTGTTTGGCAAGCATTCTGTGCTCTCTGATTATTGTTCGATTTTTTATGTTTTTGGCTGAAATTACTTTGCACGTTGACTGCTACTATATTGTCGGTAACACCCATATTTCATATGGATCTTGTAGCTTAGCCTATTAGCAGACTACTGGCCACTGTTGCTATAAAACGTGCTAATAAGCCAGCTACTTCACTCATTCTACCAAAGTTCACAGGTATCAACATTTGGGACTGGTCACTCTGTATCAAGCTTACAAACTCGTGTTGTTCTAATATTTAAAAAAATATTAGACCAGATGACTGACCAAATAAATATCTCCACAGTTCATGAGAAGTGTCTCTCATATGTAGTCCAATCTTTAACCAGGCAAGTTAATCAAGAACAAATTCTAATTTCCAATAACGGCCTGGCCAAGAGGCCAAACACAGCAAAACATAATAAAACTGGACAAACAGGAATTTAAAAACACAAACAGGCATTAAAGATAAACAGGACACAGCACTCATGCATCAATTGTAGCAGGAGCACGAGTCTGTGGAAATGTCCATGAACAGAGACGTCAAAACAGGGACTTTGATTGGCAGACCGTAGTAATCTTTCCCGTACGCCATCAGAACATTGTAGAGATGTAACTGTGGAGTAGTCCTGAGTGGCCATGGACAATCACCATCATTTCTCTCCACTGTACTCCTAAAACCACCGATTGTTTTTCCAGCATTACTTAACGGACTACACATAAACACTCATTCTTTCAATAGGACTTAAGACCAGAGCCCGGTTTCCACTTCACAAGGGATGAAAAGGGTCAGTGCTGCCGACCCCCCCTGACCTCCCCGTGACCCCACCGTGACCCCCTCCTCCCCGCGGAGACATCTTCCTCACGCCTGGTTTCAGAGGCTGACAGATGAGCGCAGAACTGACACCATACTGTGCCTTGAACTTGCCATTCATGCTCGGTCAGCTGTAGCCAAAGTGCCCCCCCCTACCATCCCCCATTCCCCCATTCCCCCCTCCTCCTCCCACCCCAAAAATACAATTCATAATAAAAATGTAACCAGGAGCAGTGAAAGACCTGCTCTTGCCAGATGAGGGGAAAAAAAGTTTGCAAAACAGCAGAAATACTCGAAAAATGGTAACTGAGGAAACCTTTTTACCTGAGAACTCAGGTGGATGTGGGAGGCCAGGTTGCATGCATGACACCCCCCCATTCTGGATTCCAGGGATCCCTAGCCGACGCCGGACTAAAAGCTCTTTGCTGTCTTCAGACTGCATTTGTAAGATGCTCAACTTGAAATCCCCTGGCGCCATGCCGAGACCGCCCCAGTCCCCCCCCCCTCACCCCCACCTCTTCCTTGCTAATGGCCGTTCCTCCTGACAACCTCCCGCTGAACAGGAAACCAGACGCCTGATCAGGCCGAATTAGGGCTGCCCTGGGGTCCTCTGCCAACGTGCCCACAAAGCGGCTATATAATTAAAATCATGTCTGAAATATGCCTCGCGTTTAAGAGCGCCTACCAAATCTCAGCTGTTCTACTTAGATGAACCCAGTGAGATGCTCTCACTTAAAACATTTTGTACTGATGGCTCAATGACAGATTATATAATTTCCCACTTGTCTAAGAGATAAGTCAGATGTTTAAAGGACATAAACACGCAGCTTGTGTGTCCCACGAGGCAGTGTTATTAACAAAACCGCACTGCGTTAGCTGGAGTGTGAATGTGTCTAGACGGAGTAGTATAATGGTTCTAGAACTGGGCTTGTAACTCAGAGGTTGCGGGATCAATTCCCAGGAGGGGGCACTGCGGTCGTACCCTTGAGCAAAGGTACTTAAACCTGAATTGTTTCAGTAAATACCAGCTATATAAATGGATTATATGTAAAGAAATGTAAACTGTGTAAGTCGCTCGTCTGCCCCAGGGGGAGGGGGGGAGGGAGAGCTGGCACGAGCCCACTGAGGAGCGGTAGGGCAACCTCGTAAACAGGGTTGGGCGAGTTCAGTCTTGGAGGAAGTGAACATTGCCTCGAGGTATTCGCTCATCCCGTGGAGGCGGGCGGTGAGTTTGTGGGGGAGGGTAAGATCAAAAAGAAAGAGAGGGTATAATTGGCTACGAAACTGGGAGGAAAAAATGGGGACAAAAATCAAAAAAAAAAAATAAAAAATAAAAAATAAAGTGGGTGGTGAGCTCAGGAAGGTTGGGGACCCCCTGTGTTTGGGTCTCTAGCACACTGATGAACACTAACTCAAAATCACGGTCCTCGTGGGTCGAGCACTGCTGTTTCTCCACCCTCCCTTTGCCTGGGAGTCAGGTGTGAAGACACTCTGGCCAATCAGTTGCACCGATTGTTCAGTTACCTAACGGAGAGAGAAGGGCAGACAAGGACTGAGTTTGGATTGGTGGGCCCGATTTGAAACCGCATCCGCTCTCTCAAACTTAGGAAATGTCTCCCCACTGAGCCTCAAATGAAGCGCATCAAACAGCCTCCGGGGGTTTAGACGCGCTTAAATGGCTCTTTTGCTCGCGCACAAAAACGGCGGGTGAGCGCCGTAAACATGGCAACAGGGCCGGGCATTGTGTTCAGTCATCAGTCCTTGTTTACCCCCAAAGCGTAAAAAAAAAATTTTTTTAAAAGTCCTTCATCCAAAAAGTACACAGCACGGTCCATCCAGCCAATGAATGACTGCCGTTACAGATCAACCCTGAGGTCATGTTCTCTTCCTTTGACCTTAAAACAGGGTTGTCGCTTTTCTAGACCAGCGGTTCTCAGTCTCAGTCCTGGGGACAACACTGTGTACGCTGGTTTTCGTTCCAACCGTAATTGCAACCTATGAATTGTAACTAGCTTTTAATTATACACTTCTCGTTTCAATTAAAAAGCAAAAATTAAAAAAAAGCATTAAAGGATGCTTTACTCTCTTAAGGCCATACTATGTCAGAGTCAGAAGTAGCTATGTATGCCACGCACAATAAATGTTCCATATGAATGTCCCAGCACTTTAAATCAGCCAGATAAATGATTACTTTATGATACAGGATTCCTTTTTTAATTTGTATAATTATAGGCTGGCAGGTGAAATCAGTGGGGGCCTAATTGTTGGGGCCTGGTCACTGAAACTAAACCGTTTGTGGAAAATGAAGGGTTCAAAGACCGAGCAATTGGCAACGAGCCAAACCTGCAACAATAAGTTTAAGGAAAAATTCCACTTCCACAACTAATGAGGGTGGTAAGACTGGATTTAAAAAGCTTAGGAGTGTGAGCTGCCTATCACGGTCGCGGTTCAAACCCCGACTGCACCAGACCGGCCCGGGTGGGGAGCCCCGATTGGGGGTGACATTTGGCTGTCTGCCCCAGGGGAGGGGGCGAGGGCGAGCCAGCACAAATTTGCTGAGAAGCACGTAAAGGTGACTCCAGAACGTGGGTGGGGGAATTCCGTCTCGAAGGAAGCGGAGTTCGCTGGCAGAAAAAATCAGCAACCAGTTAAAACGCAAGAAACCAGGTGAGGTGAGTTTAACTGTGTAATCAGACGTTTTAATTGATCAATTAAGTGCTGAGTAACAACGAAAACCTGCACACCCTGTGGTGCTCCAGGACCTGGTTTGGGGACCCCTGCCTGTGTTCATGTATTTATGGTATTCCCAGAGTCATTTTATCATTTTATTTTCTTGAAACTGGGCAGGACAGACCCAGCCCCGTAAGATATTTTTGAAACTTTTTATTGAAAAAATGTAAATACTTCCACCATTTAGATTCCGAGTCTTTGCAATTAAATATGTTACCGACCAAACGTACGAACAATCATATGAAATATATATTTTTTTGTCCTGAACACTTAAAATTGTCAATAAGCTGCAGGGGCTTCGCTGGTGTATCACATCGTGGGAAACGCGCACAGGACAGTAGAGGTAGAAAAATACAGAGAACTTTATGCCGTACATGCAAACGGACATGTGATTATATGTGCACTATGTACACTAAAAGGTTCTTTCAATGTTCAGTTCACATTAAAGGAAAAAAGTTTACGGATGTATTGCCAGGATTGAACAAATGGATGGAAAAGGCCGAGAACCGTTCACAGACAAACAGTTTTTGTGTACAGTACTGCTGGTGTCTAACAAAGGGCTTTGGAAAGAAGAAAGGGAGAAAAGATTTCCGCACTGGTCTGTCAATGACTGGACATGCTGCCAAACAAATGGCCTCGTTAATCGAATTAACTGTGAGAATAATGGCAGTGCGTGTTCGGCCCCGTCCCATTCAGAGCTTCGCACGCTCTCCCCGCGGACGTGCCTAACGAGAGCCCCGCTCGTCCCCCTCTGTACGGCCCGGGCCCTCAGATTAAACCAAACCTCGGGGTGCCAGGGAACAGGGGTGGCAGCTGGGCCCTTGTTCTTGCGCATCGGTCCCCGGCAAAACAAACAAGGCCGAAGCCAACCTCCCAACTGTCTTTAACAAACGCCGGACCACATAAAACTAATCGCTGTGACACAAAAACAACAACATCACAACAGGGCTGCCGTGGGAACCTCACCTCTGGGACGATCACCCCGAAAACACTGTTCGTATGAAGCCAGATGACAACTGACACATCAGCCAGTCAATCAAACTTTAGGGGCGGCAGTGGCTCAGTGGTTAGCAACACGGGCTGGCAAGCGGAGGATTGCTGGTTTGAATCCCAGGAAGGGATCGAAAAAAAAAAAAAAAAAGAACTGGAAACCAGAGGGATGCTAGTTCACTTCCTGGGGCACTGCCGAAGTGACCTTGAGCTAGCACTGAACTCCTAAAACTGCTCCAGGGGCGCCGTATTATGGCTGACCCTGCGCTCTAACCTCTCTGAGGAGAGTTATGTGAAAAGACAAATTCCAATTACCTTGTGTAACATGGCAAAAAAGAATATTCTATTTCTATTATATGTGTGTACAACACATTTTCAAACACACAACATTCTATTTCAATCGATTGTTAGATTCGCAACTGAAAATAGCGGCAAAGTTAACAACAACAACATAGCTGTACAACAGTTTTCTTTCCTGGTATTTGAGAGGTGATGTCTATTTTTGTTGCAAGTAGCCATGGTTTATGTGGAATACAGCACTCTGGGTCGTGCAGTTGTTTTAAAATAAATCACTTCAGAGAGGTTAACCCCTCGGGTTTGCCTCAGGACCACATCACACCACCCTGTCCTGGTTTACTGTCATACACCTGCACAGCCCAGAGTGGCTTATTCCTTACCCATTAAATTCTTTACAATCAGAATATTATAATTACCAACTACCATGAAAGAGGAGTGCACCAAGAGCAATGCGTAAGTCTCTGGATAAGAGCGTCTGCTAAATGCTTAAAATGTAAAATGCAAAATGCAGTGCATCTGTTTTAAATTGTTTTTTGTAAACAGAGATATACTAGTAAATTAGCTCAATAGCAAATGTGTGAAGTAATGAAAAATTTAAAATCATCTAGAACAAAATATTAAGAAAATCTTAAAATGTAAAAAACATTTTCTTGTAAGAATTTTTATTTTTACATAAATAGTAAAAGCAATTGGTTCCACCACATTATTCCTTTTCGATGATGTGGAGTGGAGATCTAATAAAGACGATAGAATCACTACAGTCACGCAAGACTCCCATTGGCCGCCCCATGCCCTGCCTTCGTTGTTGTTATTCTTAAAATGTTTGTTTCAGATTTTTTCCCCCGTTTTTCTCCTCAATTTGGAAGCCAATTATACCCGCTCTTTATTTAGATTAACCCTCCCCCACGAACTCACCGCCCGTCTCTATGGGCAAGCTACTCTCCAAGGCCGGCGATGATCTGCCTCCTTGGAGACGGAACAGACCGACCCCCTTTATTGAGACACCTTTACGTGGTTCACAGCGAGTTTGTGCCGACCACCCTCGCCCCCCCTCCCACAGAAGCGGACACCCAAATGCCACCCCCAATCGGGGCTAACGGCCAGGGCTGGTCTGGCAGAGACGGGTTTCGAAGCGCGTCCCTGACAGGCAGCTCACGGTCTAACGCACCAAATACGGGTGCGTTAGACCGCTACGCTATCCGCCAGACCCTGCTGTTGTTGTGGTTGTCATTCTGTTGGTTAAATAAGTCTGGCTTGTCTGGGATGGATTCTCATTTGCGGCTGGTGAGGCCAAAAGGTCTTGCGTGTGTACGAACACACGATAATTCAATTTCTGCCAGAGGGATGACTTTGAGGTGTCTGTTGACGGACTGTTGACAGCAGTTGACCCACATTAATCGTGTGTGTAATGGCGTCGAGGCTGGGGATCGACTCCCAGTTCAAATCCTGCCTCTCGCTCGCCCAGTTTAACAGTTTGGTTTTTTCAGAGTTGGTGGCTCTGGTCGGGAGTGCCACAAGGGAGGGGGTGGGAAGCCGATATGAAGTTTGCTGCATATAGGAGTGGCTCTGTAGTATCGGAGTTATGGCCGACAGCCTGGCGAGTGCCGGCTCAGAGGAGGCGGTACATCGCTTTTGTCACTGCCGGTCACAGGGCTACGGCAGCGAACTCACAACACGAGTGGGGGATTGACATGAAATATATAGGGTGTAATTGGCTAATAAATTGGGAGAAAAATGGGATACAACCAGAAACAAATTCTTTAAAAACAATAAAGACGCATGTTGACAAATTTCACACATACAGCATGAATTAAGATGATCATACATGTCAAATGGAAAGGTCTGTGGTTGTGAGCTCCTTTATAGTTCTGAAAATTAACCGCGTTTCCGGCTAAATTACTTAAAACATCCCATGGTCCGATATTGGATCCATACTGTGCTGGTGCGGACTGTGGCCAATACGACCATGAAGGGTTCTGGTGGTTCTGTGATGGTGTGGGGGCACATTTCCTGGCATGGCTGAGTTGCCCAGTGGTTTGAGGAGCACGAAAGCGACATTTATCCATATTTCATGACCTTCTCAGCCACCACATCTGAACCCAGTTTTGTGTTTATGGGCTATTCTGGAACAAGGGCTGAGACATTGTTTCCCACCTCCATCAGCTGAGCGGGAGTTGATTCACTTTCTCGTGGAGGAGCAGTGTCGTATTCCTCCTGCAGAATTCCAGGCGTCGGTAGACTCTAAGGCCACAGTGCATACAGGCCTTGTTACTTATTAAAAACCTATTAACTGACTTCACATTCATTCATGTTTCCCATTTTTGTCCACTAACCGAGCTGGACCTGTGGGCGGCGGGTTTGACTCCCATGTGACACAGTAGCTGCAGTACCAATAGCCTCCTGAGACCCAGGAAAAAAAAACATGTTTTAAAATTGATTTTTTTAAAGTAAATTAAGTGTTAGTGGTAAAAAACATTGCAAAGGTTTTTTTTTTGAAAGTGGAAACGTAACTTTATAAAATGTTTACAACATGTGCACTGTAGTGTAAAATAGGACTTCATTAATGTCGATTGTGCCTCTGTCATAGAGCTGTCTACTAAAAAAATGGAAATTATGATATGATTATGATATGATAACATAAGTACAAAGTTGGCAAGGCAACACCCCCCCACATGTGATATCATCTTAAAGCTACAGTTGTCCTCTCTAAGGAACATCAGGACTCAATAGAGTGACATCTGTAGTATGGGAGGACTTAGCAAAAACATAATGTGCACTACAGTGCACAAAAATGAATTGCTGGGTCTCAGGAGGATAGAGCTGCTCGAGAGCTGCGTTACTCAAGCAACGTGTACGCAGTACGAACAGCTGACATCGGATAAAAAGCGCAGCATTTCAAAAGCAATCTGTGCAAGTCGCCCTAGATAAGGGTGCCTGCTCTTAAGCAAATAAATAATCCAGTTACTAATTATACTACCACTGATAAACTTATCTGACACATCCCTTGGCAGAATCTTACGAAGAGAAGCTCTTGGCATGAAACACAAAGGTCTTGTAACACAAAGGTTGCAGGTTCGATTCCCAGGTGGGAGCACTGCTGTTGTACCCTTAAGCAAAGGTACTTGAATTGCTGCGAAGTTGAGGGGCCTGGCCCAAGATTTTTACTCTGGTGTACTTATCAGATGTAAAATAAAGAAATCTGAAATGTATAAAATATCCAAATGTATAAATAGATTGTATGTAAAGAAATGTAAATGGTCAGTCACTCTGGGTAAGAGTGTCTGCCAAATGGCTGTAATGTAAATGTAATGTAATGATTATATTTTCCCAGATAAGTGACACTGACTCAGTGAGTAAACACACCACCCTGTACCACTCGAGCGATTACGCTGGGCTGCTGTGAGGGCTCATTTAACATACAGACTGGAAGGTGAGAGAGTAGAGCAGGTAAGGAGACAGGTGACATGTTGCATCAGCGCTTGTACATTATCCTCCCACCGCTGGGAAAACAATGAGCGCGTTTCATCTCCGCAACCAAGTCTTTCAGTAACAAATATCCACGGCCCCATTTACACTCGTCTTTTTATGCGACGGGTGTCCGATTTCTTCCACATCCAATACGCGGCGCATTCAAAAGACCATAGTCTAAACACAAGGAATCGGATACGCGTCACATAATAAGACCAGTGTAAACAGGGCCCATTAGTAACCACAGCTTCTACGCGCCCGTCTGCAAGAGGCGATCTTAATACCGCTGAGCGGCGGTGTGACGTCAGGGTTTGAAACTGGGCTTTGTGACACGTGGGTTTCGGGGTTAAACACCTGGGTACAAACATTGCTGCTGCAGTTATGCCCGAAAATAACCAGTGAGAGATGCATGTTAAAAAATATATTTAAAAAAATAAAATAATTTTTTTTACATTTTACTTGCCACTATACTTATTTATAAAAATAAAAATAAAAAATAAAAAAATATTTCACTAACCTTTTCCTTCCCAGAAGAAAATGTAAAGGAACGTTTTTCTGCAATTTACACTTAAAACTACATGAATATTTTAGCCGCCCCTCCGGTCTATAACTAGGCCTACTTTTGTAAGGTAAATCCTTAGACGTTTAAAATTGATTTTAATCATTGCCCTGCTGTAAACAATCAAGTTGAGGCTACATGGAGACGACAAACCGGTGGGTTTACACCGATTAAAATCTCACCCCTTAATGTACAGCGACCAAACAGCGCCACTCCACATTCCTACAAACATTGACAGCTATCTGTCTGAATAAATTCAAATAGATATCTGATGATGCCATCTGACGCTGCATCGCATATAGCTACCTGGCATTTCTTGTAGTAAATTAGCGCAAGTTTGTTTATTCACAATGCATGTTAAACTAATTATCCCCTTAATAACATTAAATAGACGCATCTTGTCCATGGGTTTTCTGTTGCTCTGACTCCACTACGTCGTCGGTTAAGGGTAATCCCCGCATTTAAAATGTTGTTCTGGTTTTACATTGCCGGCCTCTGTGCACAAGTTAATTTGGTCATTGTTTTGGTTTTCTTAACAACACTGAAGTATGATTAACTTTTTTTGGAATACTGTAATTCGCTTATAGTGGGGTAGGTCATCAGTTTTGCGTGGATGAAGGAAACTTTCACCGTGTTTCGTTTCTTATTAAGTTAACAGAATATGATAGAGAACATACCTTTACCTTCGTTTCCCGAAACTGTTGGTGGCGCGTGATACAGCCTGCGCGTGCCTGGGCTCGCTTAATTTAAAGGCGCGGGATTCGACACTATTCTCGCATAGGGGAATGTGTACCGCGAACGTGGAGATAGTTTTTTTGTATTACATATTTTAACATTGTAAATAAAAGGACCGATGATCATTTATGTGTCTTTTTTTAAATTGTGTTTTGCAGTTTGTGAAAATAGTCATATTACATTGTGATAATTTGTGTTTGATTGTTGTACCTAACCCTCTGCGGGGGTGAATATAGTTTGTCCCGGGGGCGTGTAGGCTATATAACCCGGTCTGGGGAAGGGGCGTAGCCACGTGTGCCAGGGTGTGTCTGTGCCACCCAAAATTGCAGCTGGCACACCCATAGGCCTATATGATCATGTAAAATGATGAATAAGTTCATTGCAAATATTTTTTTAAATTGTTTTTGGCAGACAAGTGTAATAATAACGATTCACCACGATGCGCATTACAACGAAAGTAACGTAACAGCGAAAACCAATCAGATTTAAATAAATTCTGTTACAGACCGACCACAAGAAACGAGCCGACGAGCAGTATAATCTCGTTAATCAAAACGTAACCATGTCAAAGCAGAGCTCTCTGGTTCAAGTGTTTTTTTAAAGAGGCCGCGTATTGAGGAACAGGTTTCAGAACCGAGCAGCCTTATTTAATTTTACAGACCTAACTCATTTCAATGCTGCAGCGGGTTACTGTCACACTGTTGTATTTGCAACCCATAGGCTACTTATGTACTTTGGGTTTGTTAATAAATTGTGGTTTTTGATGGTAAAAGTAATTTTTAAAACACTTGTATTGTAGGTCTAGGCTACAGTCTTCTTGGTTGAGAGATTGTGAACGCAATCTACAAATTAAGTTGAACTTTCTATATGTTAGTCACACTTTGCCAAATATTAATATTGTTGGATGCATTAACACGTACTCCATTGATGACAGTGGCATGCAGTTGTTTGGTGTAGCCATGTGGTAACATTGTGAATATAAACGCTTGGCCTTGAAAAATATGGTTGTTCTGTACGTCACTTTGTGCTTCAGTTCCGGCACACCCTGTTTCCCCACAGGCACACCCAAATTCATATTTCTGGCTACGCTACTGGTCTGGGGTCAGTGCCCAATTGGGTTCTTATGTCATTCTGCGTGTTAAAATGCCTCCTTGGGGGGCCTCCCGGGTGGTCTAGCGGTTACAACGTTCGACGCTGGCCACTGCAACCGGGGTTCCATTCCACCGGCTATGCCAGGAGTGCCACTAGGGGGTGGCAACTGGCTGTCCACCCCAGGGAGGGGGGGAGGGAAGCCGATATGAGTTTGCTGTGTATAGGAGTGGCTCTGGAGTACTGGAGTTACAGCAGCGACATCACAATACGAGGTGGGGATTGACATGAAAAGAGAGGGTGTAATTCATTACTAAATTGAGAGAAAATTGGAAAATATCGTAAACAACAACAAAAAAAAAAGGCTCCCTGGTAGAGATATTTTGGGCTTCTTTTAGCAACATTGTGCAAGTTTCTTGAAAAGGTTACAAAATAGAATTCCAGTACTTTCCCCCTCCCCATTAAAAAGGCTGGAAGCCACCCTTTAAATAACAACCAAAAGCAATTCATTGTGCCTTAAGACCACCCAGGGAACAAGATAAGTGGGCGTTACAAGTACCTTGAGTGCAACCCATTAGTTAAACCTGTCAGGTCAGAGGATGTGTTCATCTGTCATTGTCATAGGAGAACAAATTGATTGACGTGTGTTCTGGGTCAGTAAGAACCAGCCTGGGGTGGGGAGACAACCAATCACATAACGTGCATTCATTCTGATGGCGGGAATGCAAACAAGATGTCAACATCGGGGGAAATACAAACCCTTTTATCGAAAGGAATGGGAACCCAGCCCTCGAAATAAAACAGTGGATCGCATCAGTTCCCCGGGGGATAACTCCAAAAGCTCATTGCAAATATTGCAATAGCACAGATTCGGGCACATCTCAAGGACTTGAGCTCTCACGCTGAGACCAGTGGTAAGCTCAAAGCGCAATGTGCGCCACGCACACGGGATGTGAGGGCATTCACGGCATAGATATATACAGTATACAGGTAGCCCACTCCTCACTTAACGACCGACCCGTTTAACGACCGCGCGGACTTAACGACCGACCTGTTTAACGACCAGCTCTCCGACCAGTCGGTATTGTACGCTGTCCGAGAACTTTGGTCGTGGAAACGGCAGCGCGGCGTCTCAGCGTCAAGCATCTCATCTCGCATCACCCTTTCTCAGTCTCAGTCTCGTTCCCGCAGTCGGCCAGTATTCACTACACTACCCACTAAACGGTTCAGTATGCTTGAAATATCGGTAAACGGCGGCTCCTCGCTTATCGACCAATTCGCTTAACGACCTAGTCGTAGGAACGGGACTCGGTCGTTAAATGAGGAGTACCTGTATATATATAGCTACGATTCACTGTACCATCTGCATCGAGGCGGGGCAGCGGTGTGGTGAGGGACGATTTAACGTTGCTCTGCAGTACATCCATCAATGCTGTGGAAGATTTGGCGGATTTATTGCAGGCCGAGTTTGGAGCATTGAAGTTGCACGGAAGGAAACGCACCTCAATAATTAAGTCTGTTCTAGCGCCACATTTCAAAGAGGATTCCCTGGGTTATATTAAATTCGATTCTCTACATTAATTAACTACAATCACCACTGTTTACATGTTTAAAAATGTAATAACATTTTGTAAATTATTTTTAAACACGAACTTTTATTTCCCTGGGTTACAGGTACGGTGTGCAGCTGCAAACAATGATGTCTATCGCTGTATTGTTGCACTGATCTCTTGCTCTAACCGTGATTAATCTTACCATGTTTAAATGCACCCTTTGTAAATCGCTCTGGATAAGAGCGTCTGCTAAATGCTGTAAATGTAAATGTAAATTGGACGGACCGTGTTTGAGAATGCGCAAGCGCACAGATGTTGTTCATAGCGAATCCATATTGGGGTAATTTCTTGTGGATTAGGCCCATTTTTGTCTCTGATTGGGCTGGTAAGTGTCACTCAAATCTGGCAACACTGTGGGGGGCGGGGGTATTGCTGGATGTGACTGTTGTAAAGCTATACTCTGGCCTCAGGAAAGAGAGGATTATTTCCAAACTATACATTGCCACTGTATACTATATACAGCCACCCTTCTTTGTGGCTGTAAATAAATGGCCGCCTATTCCCTATGTTTTTGGACCCCTGTGTCCTTTCTCCTGCCTTGGCCTTTCGCGCCCTGTTACATCTTGACAAAATAAGGCTAAGCAGTGTGTTCTGACTGAAAGGTTTCCGGAAGACTTGGGAATTTTACTGAAATAAAATCATTCTGTCACAGTGCACTAAATGTCCTGTCCTTAACCCTTAGTTTAGTCTGCTTTCAGATACATACAGCTGTTTCAGTACACAGTCAGATACAGTTGTTTCAGTACACAGTCAGATGCAGTTGTTTCAGTGTACAGTCAGATACAGTTGTTTCAGCACAGTCAGATGCAGTTGTTTCAGTACACAGTCAGATGCAGTTGTTTCAGTACACAGTCAGATACAGTTGTTTCAGTACACAGTCAGATACAGTTGTTTCAGTACACAGTCAGATACAGCTGTTTCAGTACACAGTCAGATGCAGCTGTTTCAGTACACAGTCAGATACAGTTGTTTCAGTACACAGTCAGATACAGTTGTTTCAGTACACAGTCAGATACAGTTGTTTCAGCACACAGTCAGATACAGCTGTTTCAGTGTACAGTCAGATACATACAGCTGTTTCAGTGTACAGTCAGCGGTGGCATTTTGGCAGTTTAGAAATGAGGAGAGGACCAGCTGAACTGAACAGGCCATTAGTGAAGGCTCTCAGAAAGCCATGCAGCTGTCTGTGAACGGGCTTGGGAGTTGAGTGATTTTACAGCACTGTTTCATGAGCAAATTAACTGCTTTACAAACACCTAGGGCTTGATTCAATTAAATGAACTGGCTGAAATACACACTTTATTTGTTGTTCTTGACAAGGGATTATTGCAAGAAAGAATTTCAGCAACAAATATTTCTGCAAGCATCAATCCTGGGGACCAATCACAGCATGTCCTGCATCGTTAGCTTTGAGCTTGTTATTTCGCCCCCAATGGCTGAGTATTGTTGTTATAGATATTAATAATAAATGTAAACACCAAAGTATTACCAAAGTTATGCTACAGGGAAAATAATGGTTGTATCCTAATAATGATAAGTTTGTTCCAATAGCATATTGACCAAAGTTAAGCATCCCCAAAACAGGTTTTAAAGACAAAACCACTCAAAGGTATGTGCCTTTTGTATTCCATTAGACAGCGGCAATCTTGACTTGTGGAAGTCCCATGGTCAGTCAGTGAAGCATCATTGTTCTGTGATGGGAGTGGTTTTTACAAATATCCCTATAAAATATGGGGATCGGTTTTGAGGTCATGTTCAGTACATCTGTACTCATTTTCACATGTTCGTGAAAACAGATCGTGCATGTCGTTTTTCGTAAACGTCAAAATCTGATTGGCTCATGCTCATGGCTATGTGCTGCATGAGCACCCTTACATTACATTACATTACATGCT
Organism: Aldrovandia affinis; assembly: GCA_029706075.1. Classification (NCBI taxonomy): domain Eukaryota; kingdom Metazoa; phylum Chordata; class Actinopteri; order Notacanthiformes; family Halosauridae; genus Aldrovandia; species Aldrovandia affinis. The sequence continues at coordinate 961,439 of JAINUG010000146.1, read as the reverse complement.
CTCCCCGATTTCGATCTCCCAGCCCCCACCTCTGACCCGAGGAAACCCGGCAGTCAGACAACATGTCTCCTCTTCTCACCATCACTCATCACATTACAGGCATTGAGCAGACGCTCTTATCTAGAGCGACTTACGCAGTTTTACATTTCTTTACACACAATCCATTTATACAGCTGGATATTTCACTGAAGGAATTCAGGTTAGGTACCTTTAGCTCAAGGGTACAACAGCAGTGCCCCCACCTGGGGATTGAACCTGCAACCTTTGCATTACAAGCCCAGCTCCCTAACCATTACACTACCCTGCTACACTCATCACAAGATCAGCTTCGCCCGCACCGAGCCAAGCCACCATAGAGGGGAAAGAGACCCCTCAAACCTATCAGCCTGTTACCTCTGATATTTCTATTCACAGGTACGAAATGCGTCCAATCAGCGGATCCAGACAATGTGTCTGCCTGGCCCAATTGGGGCGGTTCTTAATGTCGGGACACAGTGTACGCTTGTATTTATAGCTTGCCAACTGGGCTAATCCCCGTTATGCAATGTTTACAGCGGGGAGACAGTCACATTGTTGGAATCAGGCTCGTTTGAACGCACTGCCAAGCGATGCCCCATTAAGGACTTTTCTCAGGACTTTTACGGTCTAATGCAGCGTATTTTGGCTGGTCCGATATGGTGTGCACTGCCTGTCAGGGACGCGGTTCGAAACCTGCGTCTCTACCAGACGGCCCCTGGTCACTGGTCGTCAGCCCCGATCAGCATTTAGCGGCACTGTCTGCCCCAGGGCGGGGGGGGGGGATGAAGGGTGAGCCGGCTCGAGTTCACCATGAAGCACATAAGGGTGTCTCAAGAATGTGGGTGGGCGAATTCCGTCTCGAAGGAAACGGAGTTCGCTGCCCTCAGAGAATTAGCTTGCCTTGTAGACACAAGCAGCAGACTCATAAATAGAGGGTTTAATTGGCTACCAAATTGGGAGAAAGACGGGAAAAAAATGTGAAATAAAATGTTTTAAAAAATGGAATAAAAAAACCCAAAAAAACTACGCCCTGGGTTACCCTGTGTTTCCCTGTATTAACCTGTGTTCCACTGTTACCCAGCATTACCTTGTGTTACCCTGTGTTTATCTGTATTAACCTGTGTTCCACTGTTACCCAGCATTACCTTGTGTTACCCTGTGTTTCCCTCTGCCAGATCCCTGTCATAACACACAACAGTAACGGAAGTGTGTCGGGGCAGAGCGAAGCAGAGAATCGAGGAACAACTAAAGGCTCATCCAGCATGTGACTAGTCTTAGGGGGTTTTTCCTGTCAAAAAACCCCCAAATTCATTAGAAATGTACCTTAGTTATTTAATACATACTGTACTGTGTGTGTAACCGGAATTCAAAATTAATTTTAAGCCTTGTAAGGAAAGTGAAAAAGTATCCGAAAAAGAACACCTGTGTTTGGGACCGAGCACACACACACACACACACACACACACACACACACACACACACACACACACACACACACACATGTTCCTCCAGCACATATATAGCACACAGACAATGGGAGCACACTTTGTGACTCAGTCATTGCATATTCCACATAGATAGCCCCAGCCAAAGGCACCAAAAAAAATCGTAGTCACTGAAGTCTTCTGCAGCCAAACTGGCTGTTCCATAATTGACATATTTGACCCAGTGCATGCAGTTTTTTTCAATTGTTGTAGTCAATTAATTCATGGATTAAACCTCTGGTTTGTATAAACTGGTTGTTCCTCATTTACCAGAGCCACTCCTATGCTTCCATTTTCAGTTCCCCCCTACCTGATACTGACGCGTGCCGGTAGAATCGAACCCCGGTGCATATCGAGAGTAGTTCTGACATCCCCCTCGTACCCAAACAAGAGAAGTCAGATGTCAAAATACATTGAGCTCCTCAAGCCAATCATCGGTCGCACCAATAAACCTCTCTTCCTCTCCGGTTAATTCGCCATTGTGTAGACACACTGCACCATTGCATCAATGGACTCAGGCCTCGATCTCTTTAACTGATTGTGTATTGATTTCAGATGGTAAAGCTGGCCGTTTTGGCACGCTATGAGCCCATGTGTGTTCACACGGCAGAGATGGGTCACCCCATCTGCCCTGTGTGCTGCAGTCTTTCCCACAATGTGACCAAAAATCTAAACTGCGATACATCACCATATATATCATCGAAGGTGCAAGAGAAAGCACATCTACAGTATCAAGTTGTGCATAGGCATACTGAGATGGCTGTATATACAGTATAAAGTTGTATACTGAGATAGCTGTATATACAGTATAAAGTTGTATACTGAGATGGCTGTATATACAGTATAAAGTGAGGTGGCTGTATATACAGTATAAAGTTGTATACTGAGATGGCTGTATATACAGTATAAAGTTGTATACTGAGATGGCTATATACAGTATAAAGTTGTATACTGAGATGGCTGTATATACAGTATAAAGTTGTATACTGAGATGGCTGTATATACAGTATAAAGTTGTATACTGAGATGGCTGTATATACAGTATAAAGTGAGGTGGCTGTATATACAGTATAAAGTTGTATACTGAGATGGCTGTATATACAGTATAAAGTTGTATACTGAGATGGCTGTATATACAGTATAAAGTGAGATGGCTGTATATACAGTATAAAGTTGTATACTGAGATGGCTGTATATACAGTATAAAGTTATATACTGAGATGGCTGTATATACAGTATAAAGTTGTATACTGAGATGGCTGTATATACAGTATAAAGTTATATACTGAGATGGCTGTATATACAGTATAAAGTTGTATACTGAGATGGCTGTATATACAGTATAAAGTTGTATACTGAGATGGCTGTATATACAGTATAAAGTTATATACTGAGATGGCTGTATATACAGTATAAAGTTATATACTGAGATGGCTGTATATACAGTATAAAGTTGTATACTGAGATGGCTGTATATACAGTATAAAGTTGTATACTGAGATGGCTGTATATACAGTATAAAGTTATATACTGAGATGGCTGTATATACAGTATAAAGTTGTATACTGAGATGGCTGTATATACAGTATAAAGTTGTATACTGAGATGGCTGTATATTCAGTATAAAGTTATATATGGGCATCTCCCTCTATTACTCACTCTCTTTCTCTCTCTCCCTCTATTGCTCTCTGACTCACTGTCTGTCTCCTCTCTCTCTCTCTCTCTCTCTCTCTCTCTCTCTCTCTCTCTCTCTCTCTCTCTCTCTCTCTCTCTCTCCCTCTCTCAGTGAGCAGTGGACAGCAGCGGTGGGTCGGGGCAGAGCCCTGCAGCATGCACTGAAAGCAGGACACTGCCAGAGAGGGAGGGGAGAGAGGTGAGAGATGGAGAAGGAGAGAGAGAGAGAGAGAGAGAGAGAAGGAGAGAGATGGAGAGGGAGAGAGAGAGAGAGAGACAGAGGGAGAGAGAGAGAGAGAGAGAGAGAGAGAGAGAGAGAGAGAGAGAGAGAGAGAGAGAGAGAGAGAGAGAGAGAGAGAGAGAGAGACAGAGAGAGAGGGAGGGGGCAGAGATGGAGAGAGGGGAGAGAGAGAGGGAGAGAGAGAGAGAGAGGGAGAGAGAGACAGACAGACAGAGCGAGGGTGAGGGAGGGGGGAAGGGGAGGAGGGGGGGTTAACCGCGTGAGTGGCACACAGTTCCTGGCAGACACGATGTTCCCGAGCCCTTCTGCTCCGGTGAGCTTGCGGCCCTGACCTCAGATCACCCAGGTCTCATTAGTGCCGCACGGCTGCACACAGACACGTCTCCCCCTGTCCGGGAGGCGACCAGGAGCCGGGCGGGGGTATGGGGGGTCGTGAGGGGGTATGGGGGCTACGCATTCCTCTCCACCCTTTGGGGCTTTTAGTGCCCTCACGCGCACTAGGGGTGAGATGAAATCACCTTTTTAGGTGGTTTTAGGTGACTTTGCCACCCGCTACCATGGAAATCAGCAGTCACACACTCACATTCTTACAGATTCCTGGATGGGTGGGTGCGGGGGTGGGGGTTGGGGGGGTAGGGTAGGTGAATCCTTGCCACCAGACAGCTTCACGTGATGGAGCTTGCTCCTGATCAGAGGGATTAAGGACTCCTTCTGTAGGACAGGGTTACTCAAAGCCGGTAGAATCGAACCCCAATCGCAGTGGCCAGCGTCGAACACTGTAACCGCTAGACTACCCGAGAGGCCCTGAGAGTGGTTCTGACATCCCCTCGTACCCAAACAAGAGAAGCCAGATGTCAAAATACATTGAACATTGAACTCTTAAAGCCAATCGTTGGTCGTACCAATAAACCCCAGTAATTCTTCCTCTCCGTCACAATTAAATTAATTTGTGAGCTGAGTACTGCTGTTTTCCAGTCTCCCTTTACCTGGGATTCAGGTGTGAAGACACTCTGGCCAATCACCAGTAGCAGTAATTGTTCAATTGAGAGAGAAACCTGAGAGAAAAGAAAACCAGGACCGGATTTGGATTTGTGGGCCGGATTTGAGTGACCCTGCTGCAGGGTATGGGGCATTATGGTGCCCCCCCCCCCAGACAGCGGGCTTCTGCTGACATGTGGTCAAACAAGAGGAGGGCGGCCGTCAGTTCTAATCACTCATCGTTTATTTATTTATTTTGTTTAAATGAGCTGTTTGTTTTTCTTCTTTTCTTTCCCCCTGGTAAGGAGGCCAAGGCTTCTGTGGTGATTTTAGACCCTGTTTACGAGGGCTTTAGTCCCCCTGTCTTTCATCTCAGCCTGCCTGAAAATGTTTATTCTTTTCTAAAAAACTTTTACTTAATATCTATTTTTAAAAATAGCACAGATAGAGAGTGGTATTTCAGTGTTGAGAGCAACCACCATTGTGGTGTTTTTGTTTTGGGGAATGTAACAGTAAATTAATTAAAAATGTAGGCTTGTGCTTTGCATGTGTACATCTCACATTCTCATTGGGGGCTGAGTCCCCCTAAAGGTCCAATCATAGAATGGCCCCTGGTCGGCCTCACATTTTCTCTCTGCCCATATTATAAAACCTGCCGTGAGCTCCTGCCTCTGAGCTGGGCAGGAGGTCTGACGCCGTGGGAGTGTTTCTCAGTGTGGGGGGCGAAGTTTTTGTTTCGCCTCATGTGATGTGACAGCTTTGGGTGTTTTTCTCCCACTGCGTTTCGATGATTTGAACCGTTCGCTGAGGGCAAGCTCTACATATTTCAGCAGCTGTTTTATTTTAAATCAACCTGCAAAGAAGAGCTCTCACCCAGTAGTCCTGTAGCTCAGATGGTAGAGAAATGGCACTGGTAGTGCCAAGGTTGTGGGCTCAATCCCACGGGACTACATGTCCGTTGTTTGGATGGGACGGTAAAAACTGAGGTCCTGACTCTCTGTGGTCATAAAAGATCCCATGGCGCTTTTCGAAAAAGAGTAGGGTGTTAACCCGGCGTCCTGGCCAAATTCACAACCAAAAATAATATATATATATATACATGGAGTTCATTCCCTCCCTCCTGGCCTCTCCACTGTGTATCTGATGTGTAGTGAGTTTGTACTGGCGCACTATGGCTGCCGTCGCGTTCACCCAGGTGGGTGCTGCACATTGGTGCTGGTTGAGGTGAGTTGCCCCTATCATTGTAAAGTGCTTTGAGTTCCCTGGAAGAAAACGCTATATAAATCCAATGTTCATTCATTCACCCCTTGTTAGAGCAACCGCAATTAAATGACATATTTAATACACAAACATGGTTTGTTTAAAAATTAGTTTCTGATTTTCTCCCCGTATTTCTCCCAATTTGGTGGCCAATTATAGCCTCTATTTCTTTCGATTCGCCCTCCCCCCATGAGCCCTCTTGCCTGTCACTACGGGACAAGCTAGTACCTCTTCCGAGACGGAACTCACCCACCTGCTTTATAGGGACACCCTTCGTGTTTCTCAGCAAGCTCGTGCCGGCTCTCCCTTCCCCTCCCCTCGGGAAGGACAGCCAATCACTGTCCCCTGATTGGGGCTCCCAGCCAGGGCCAGAAATGACATATTCCTGTAAGCAAGATGCTCTCTCTCTCTCTCTCCACCCATCTTATTCTACAAATAAACTTCAGAGTTTTTCAGCTTTTGTCAGAAGGTTCGCTGGGTCTGCTGGGTTGGTGTGCTCTGCTGCACCGTTCCTCTGCAGACGTTGAGCTGGCCTGGAACACGAGGGACTCAACACAGACTCAACCAAAACATCACACTTTATTCACATCACACTTCACGTTCTAATACACTCGCTTTGACTGGTGCTCTCTGAGTGTGAGCGGTCGTGGTTCAAAACCAGACTGTGCCAGACTGGCCGATTTGGGCTGGCATTTGGCTGTCCGCCCCAGGGGGAGGGGGGTGAGCCGGCACAAACTTGCCAAGAAGCACGAATGGAGTCTCTAGAAAGTGGGGGGGCGAGTTCTGTCTCGGAGGAGGACTCGGGAGGGTATAATTGGCTACTATTTTATTTTTATTTTTTTGGGAGAAAAACTGAAACAAACAAAGAACACATCACACTTCCACTGGCGGACAGGGGAAGGCCAAACCGGGCGAGGTCAGATGTGACAATACATCAAACTCTTCCAGCCAATCATTGAGGGTTATCGATAAACCTCTAAAACCCCGCCTTTCAGTCAACTGTTTCGCAATTGAGTAGACAGTCCATCGATCTCCGTAAATGATTGCATATTGATTTCAGATCATCATTTTGACAATTTTAGCACGCTATGAGTCTGAGTACTTATTTACAGCAGGGTGAGGTTATTCTGCCTCTTTTCCATTCGTGTTTTTCTACATCGCCACAAAAAAAGTGACCAAAAATGTGATTGCTCTACATCACCAAATGAATGTTAATCTTGAATGTAATACTGAAGATTTAACACACACCACATAAGAGTCGCCAGAACCCTTCACCATGGGAAACAAGAACTCGGGCCTGTAAATGTCATCCACTTGTTGAGAACAGGGTGAAGGATGACCGTATGACTTTTTCCACTGCTCAGTAGACCACTGCCTGTGTTCTTTGCACCACTTTACTCGCAAACTTAAATTTTTTAAATTTATGCCCTGCAAACGGACCATAGTATCCCTCTCTGTGAAGATCTCGATGGACTGTTCTTGATGAAACTGCCTGCTCACACCCTTGATTGATATTTGCAGTGAACTGATTTGGAGTTGCTCGCCCTGTTTTGCCTTGAATCTCAAACTAATGCACGGACATCGTGAACGAGGAGTACGTCCCTTTGACCACGGTTGTCCCTAGTTTTCTTTATTTGTTTCATTTTTTTCCCCTCCTGATTTTCTCCCAATTTAGTATCCAATTTCACCCTCTGTTTATTTCGATTCGCCCTCCCCCACAAACTCACCACCCATCCTCTGGGTCAAGCTGTTCCCCGAGGCCGGCGATGATCCGCCTCCTCAGAGATGGAACTGGCCTATTATTTTGTCCGTGGGAAAGTCCTCCGTGCTCCTCAGCGAGCACGTGCCAGCTAACCCTCCCCCTTCCCCCTGGGGCGGACAACCAAACGCCGCCCCCAATCGGGGCTCCCCACCAGGGCTGGTCTGGTACAGTCAGGTTATAAAGGTACCTGTAATCTTATATAGGGATATTTTGGTCTGGCTCACCTGACTCAGGTTGTCTCCCACACAGCTGACACAAACTGGTCTAGTAGCCCTGGGTTTGTTTGAATCAATGAGGTACAATTGGCAAAAGGAAAAAATCTCAAACAACATAAAATATTTCCATATACACACTAAGTGAGGATTTACTGACCTTCACAAGAGGGTCAAAAACAGAGCAATTTTGTGTGCTATCAAAGCATTCCATTTATCACAGCTGGATATTTTTAGTGAATCCATTTACACAGCTGGATATTTTAGTGAAGCAATTCAGGTTGAAGTGTCTTTGCTCAAGGTTAGAGTGGCAGTGCCCCACCTGGGAGTCAAACCTGCAACCTCTTACATTACAAGCCCAGCTCACTCACCGTTATTCTACACTGCCGCCCCTCAAAGCACATTTAACGTCATGCACACAAACAAGGCTGCAGCAGGGGGACAGACAGGGGCTTTGCCACCGCGAGGGACACTCTGTCCTGTTCTCTGGCTCAGACCACACCAGGAATAACCGCACACGCATCGGTAATCCCGCCGGAACCCCATGCCCTTCCGATCCGTACCGCTTTAATGAGATCACCGTCACTTAACGGGCTCCATGACACTGCAGGCTCCTCTCCCACCGGCGGCCTCCTGCGCCGTTATAACGGCCCAAATGTGTCACGCGACCCCGCTGGAGAAGGAGCACGGAAAACGACAAGATATTGCATTTAGCAGTTTTAAATTCTTTGCTGTATAGCCTCATTTTCAGTATATGAGCTGCGGTTAACTCACAATGTTCCAACGCTGTGCTCTACCAACTGAGCCACAGAGAACAAGATGAATGTTTTTAATTCTTTGCTGTTACAAATCTCTGAGCTGCGGTTAATGTGATGTTCACGGGTTTAGTTAATCGTGCGGTAGTGTGCGGTTGGGTTGTGTGTTCCGTTCAGTTCAGTTCGCTGACTCACTACACAGACCGATGCCATCCGACAGGGCACCAGTGGTCACTGAATGGCTTGATGAGAATCAGAGAGGTAGAGAACGTTCACGTAAGCGCGTTTCAGATCGACCGCGCATACGCACAAAAAGCCGTTCAAGTTCCCGTGAAGACAAGCTCAGGAGAATGTTGTCGCTCAAGAAAAGGTGGCCGTTTTTTTTAACCGTCACACAAAAAGCAACGCCACAGATAATGGTTCTGTGTGGCTCAGTAGGTAGAGCATGGCGTTGGCAGCGCTTACAGTGAGTTCGATTCCCACTGGGACCACATATACTGAAAAATGTACACAGATGCACAAATGTACTGTGAGTCGCTTTGGATAAAAGCGTCTGCTAAACTGCATATATTATATAACGTTCTATCTAATCGCTATTCTGACCAGTTACGAGCACATGGTTGAGCTAGATCACAGCAAACGGACGAACTCGAAACTCGCAAAAACGACAAAGCGGTTTGTGTCCCTTCTGTTGAACAGAGCGAGCGCGTGGCAAGTCTGCGGAGCTCAAACTTCCGTCGAACCGAAGCCGCTCTGCAGATAAGCCAGTCGCTTTATTCACCACCTTCGCAAACTTGGATATTCATCAACATCAAGTAAACCGGCCTTGTCCGATAGGCTAACATTTCCCCACGTTTACCCCAAATCCTCCCCCGTTGACAGGCCGAAAAACGCAGCCAACCGCGTAACGTTTGTCAACGAATTCTGGAGCATAGTGGTAATTCCCGTGTTTGTGTGACACCTGCCAGGGATGCAGAGGTATTTATAAAGCAGAACACAATGTTTTTCGTGCCCCTTAAGCCCATTAAGTAGCCGCGTCCTGTCCACAAGGTCCGTCGACAAACCTTTAATGGGATTCAGCCAGGTGGAAGCATGTTAAAAGCACCGGTCAGCGGTCTACGGCAGCAACCCAACTGGGAGATCTGTGTCCATGTGTGTGTGCGTGTGCGTGTGTGTTTGTTTAAATCATTTTTGATTACCTTAGTAAACCCCACAGGTTTTGTATCGTCTGCAAATGTAACGATTTTTTGCTACTACCATTCCTATCAAGATCAAAATTGCACAGAAAATGTAAAATCAAAAACCAAGAAACAGTAATCACATTATGGTATTGCTCACGGGGGGGCTATACGAATATATAGGCCTATAGATTTTTACTTTCAAATAAAACGAACCAACTAAGATAAAATGTAAAATTCAAAATTGAAATTCAAAATCACAAATCATATGGAAGGACCATGAACACAGAAATAAATAAATAAATATTTCGATATGCGGCCCCTGGATGGGGCATACGGTAAAGCCACTTGCCCAGAGTTACCCTGGGCTCGAACCCCGGCTGTGCCATCGGAGTCCCGTTCGGGGGTGGCGATTGGCTGTCTGGCCGGGAAGCCGGCATGAGCTCGTCGCGTGCACAGAAAGCGTCCGTGTGCGTATCAGAATCACGGTAAACAGTAAGACGAGGTCTGTCTTATTTCGCCTTCGTCACTGCCGGTAGCGCGGGATAGTGGCTGGTCTCGTGGCTGCAGGCGGCGGCTTTGAAATGGAATCAATAAGGGTACAATTGGCCACCAAATTGGGAGGAAAAAAACATGGGGAAAAAATAAAATAAAAAAACCCATAAAATATTTCTATATACACACTGAGGTTTTACTGACCTTCACAAGAGGGTCAAAAACAGAGCAATTTAATTTGTCCACTTTCCTGTATTGCATCTAGTCTCCTAAAGTCGACAGCATTTAATCAGCACTTAAGTGCAAAACAGAATATCACTATTACAATACACACACACACACGAAGATATAACAGATCATAATTCTATTACAATTGTATTGTAATTATATCATAACTGGTCCATGTCGCAAATTGACCCACAAAATAGTAATCACAATTAGGTTTTAAAATGTGTTATTATTCATGCAAAACTAAAAAGTCAGATATTTTTATGCATATTAAATGACAAGCAATACGCTAAAAGGACACTTTCAAAATACCAAAGACCTTGTAAATCACTATCCCTAAAACTATCTTAGCCGGGTGGCTGAATATGACTTTTTATTTTATTTTATTGAGTTTTACATTTTAATAATCCAGTGGTGTCTCACATGTCCATGTATTAAAAAACACAATAAATAATATATATTATGATTATTATATTAAGTTTGTTCTTTACCGTCTACTGTTTGAGAGGCCCTGTGTGCGCTGTGTAGGTGATCACATTTGTTGCATCTAAAGATATAAAAATATATTTCTCTCTTCAAGTGATTCATTTCACCTTAAAGTATGAGTGCGCGCGCTCCTTGTAGTGTCGAGGTCCAGGAACAACAGCTGGAGGAAAAAAACAAACCCCAAAAAAACGTTTTCCTGCCGATCTCAATTTGTTTAAAAAAAGCAGATTTTTCTCTGATTTCCTCCCAATTTTCTCCTGATTTCCTGGTATCCTCTATTGATCCATCAAGCTGGCCACCTGCAGCTACAGGACCAGCCACTACTCTGGGACCGGCGGTGGCAGGGGACAGTGAAACGCCTCCTCCGAGACGGCACTCACTGCTCACTTTTTGTACAGTCGCACTGCCCTGCTCTTTAACTGGGCCAGCAAGAGACACATTTCTTAATTTCATGACATGACAATTCGCTTTCGTTCACAGGCTTTGTGGTGTATGTACAGATACAATATATGTAATGTCTGTGTGTTCTCACTGTGTGACTAACCGCACTGCAGCAACACCAAGAAACATTCCTACACACAAGTGTGAATGGCAAAAAAGCCACTTCTGATATGTAATACAGATTCTATAAATACGATAATTATTGTAAATAATATATTATTATATAATATATTAAATCTGGCAACACTGGCAGTAGCAGTATTTTTTGGGTCCCACATCAAACATTTTCCAGAAGAGTACGTCCCTAACAGAGTCTTACACCCGACCCACGTGTGTGCCTTTGTGGATGTTTTGGCTAAGGAAGCCTTGACCCAAAACTTGGCTTAATTCTCTAACCAGCATCTTTCTCTATCAAATGTATGTTTCTTTAACCTACATGTACTATGGGGCTAACAGTATTGAAATACGAATATTGAATGGTTCATCTTTTTTTTTTTCTATTTTCTTTTTCTACTGTTTTTTCCCAATTTTTCTCCCAATTTAGTAGCCAATTACACACTCTTTTTCATGTCAATGATCCCCTCCCTCATATTGAGAGCTCGCTGCCGTAGTCCTGAGACCGGCAGTGACATGCGGCTGGGCACCGCCTCCTCCGAGCCGGATCCCGCCAAGCCGTCACCGTAACTCCGGTAGGCGCACAGGGCCACTCCTATACGCAGCGAGCTCATATTGGCTTCCCTCCCCCCTCCCTGGGGCGGATAACCAAATGCCGCCCCCTAGTGGCACTCCCAGCCAGAGCCAATACTGGCGCGACCAGTGGAATCAATCCCCGGTTGCAGTAGGCAGTGTCGGACATTATACCGCTACACCACCCGGGAGTCCCCTAAAAGGTTCATCTTAAAATACATTTGAAAGATGATGTAGTATGTTCTTTATGAGAGGATGTTGTCCAGCTGAACTCAATGGGAGCCACTTGCATTTTACATTTACATTTTAAGCATTTAGCAGACGCTCTTATCCAGAGCGACTTACAAGATGTGCATTAATACATGGTAGGAACAATCATAGTTAGCGCACGGGATCAGTGCAGTAATACAGCGATAGACATCATTGTAGGCAGCTGCATACCATACCTGTAACACCGGGAAGGAAAAGGTTGGTGTAATTTTGTTTTTTTTAAATGTGGAGTATAGTGTTGAACAAGTAAACAGTGGTGAAGACAATTTAGCTAGATGGACAGTGTTCAGTGGTAGTGGATTCTGAAGAGGTGGGTTTTGAGTCTCTTGCGGAAGATCGCAAGTGATTCCGCGGTCCTGACCGATTGCGGGAGGTCATTCCACCAGCGAGGGATCAGGACAGAGAAGAGGCGAGACCGCGAGGAGCGGCTGCCAGGCGCCCGGAGGGAAGGGACAGTCAGTTTACCAGAGGGGGCGGAGCGGAGGGGTCTGGGTGCGGTGTAGGGAGTGATGAGTGACTGGAGGTAAGGGGGAGCAGTACCTCTGGCCACTTGAAAAGCAAGCACCAGTGATTTGAATCTGATGCGTGCTGCGATGGGGAGCCAGTGGTCATCGTTGGTTCTTGCAATGGAAGCAGCTCAGAGTCGTCCAGCTCTGATCTAGAAGAACGATCTTGAGAAGAATGCAAAAACTGTCAATAATCTTTTATTCTGAATACGAGGGCAATAACCAGGGAAAAGTGTAACATTCACACACCCCCTTTTTACATCACAGTAAATCTATTGTGCCTTCTCCCCAGGTACCCTTTTAAACTGTCGTGGTCTAGAAATATATTCTGTACAGCTCACAAAATAACGCATACAGTAACAAGATGTCTCTGTCCCCTGTCCTTTATGAAACTAACAGACAGTTTTAGTCCTCCAGCTGAGTGGAGAGGAGCCGTGGTCCACCACAGAGGAAGAGGATAAACAGCCCCCATTCCGGTCAGCCTTTCACCTCTGACCACTGTGGGCTGTGATTGGTCCTTTGGCCGAACAGAGCCAATCAAAACGGAGATACGTTACCCTGGGCGATTTGATCTGAGAGACAGAAACCGGTCATCTCCAGGAACCCCCGTACAACAGAGTCCGTTGGTGAAATCGGTCCTGCCCAAATTTGCCAGAAAGGTCCACACTGTTGGTTTGACAGCTTAGAACAATCCGCCAAATCAAAGAATTTTAGATGCCGCCAAAATGTCGAAACAGTCCAGCAGATTCCCTGTGAAATTTCAATCAACACAACATTTTACGAGCCAAAATGTACAATGTACACATGAAAGGGGAATTTCTTCTGATTGGCGAAGAGGTTTCTTTCAAAATTGCCCGTAATCTACAGGAATTTTACTGTTATATATAGGGTTAAAGTATTTCAAATTTTACTTCGTATTTTACCCTGGGTAAAACATAAGCTCGGTCTAAGTCATAGTCTTGTCTTTTTTATTTATTTATTTTATTTTATGTTTTTGTACAAAAGTCTGCCTCATATAATTGCCAGCTATCACAGTTAGTGGGGTTAATCCCACGTCAGAAAAAAATGTCAGCATTATCTTTTTACACACAGCGGCATGATGTGGCTTCTGAGAGGCCATCTTAGATTCAGAGGTCACCTCTGAACCCGCGATCGTTTCGGGTTACGCCATTTCAAAATGGCCGACTTTCAGCGGAAACAAAGCGGAATATAATCCAGCCACCGTCGACACGACTGCCAGACAAACCGGAGGAATATTTTGGAGATAAAAGAGAAAAGATTTCACGACAAAAAAAAACATGTATGTGCAAAAGCCTGACAACCGTGACCACTGGACCAAAATTATACCGTTAGGAACTAAACATGTCCAAGCTCTTTAAACACAAATCTGACTCACTTTTGAATTGTAGGTATAATCATCATTCGTGTTACAATTGATAATACAAAATTCAATATAGTCATATTTTACAGGAATGGGTTGAAAGGATATATATTTATATATATATATATATATACACACACACACACACATATATATATACATATATATACACAGTATCAGTCAAAAGTTTGAGTACACCTTCCATCTGGATCACGACTAATCAGGCACTCCTTCAACGTTCAGCAAGGTAACGACACGAAACACACCTTGGAAGTCGTGCAAGAACTATCTGGTGAAGGAGGAACGTGAAGGACAACTCAAACTAATGACCTGGAACTTGTATGGGACAAACTGGACAGAAGAGGCAGAGCAAAGCAACCCAGAAGTGTCTCTGGGAATTGCTGCAGGAGAGCTGGGGAGACATGTCGGGCAATTTCCTGCTGAAACGTATTAACCGAATGGCCCGTGTTTGTGAGGCTGTTATCAAGGCAAAGGGTGGCTATTTTGAGGAATCCAAGATTCAATTTTCAACAAAAGTTTCTTGAACATTGCTTTGATGTTCCTTTAGTTTATTGTTACGCGTTTTTTTGTAATTTTTAAGTATTTACAGAAACTTATACGGTGTAAAACATTGTCAAGTATGAAATTAACCCTGTTTCCAGCAGATGTACTCAAAGTATTGACTGGTACTGTATGTAAATATATATATATGTTCTGTCATTTGTATATATACTGTACTGTACTGTATGTAAATATATATATATATGTTCTCTATCACTTTTTAACAATGTTTTCAGAAATAACAATGAGACAAAAAAATAATGGTCAGAACAAAAAAAACAAAAAAAAAACAAAAAAGAAGATGGAGGAGTTCTCAGCCACGTGTAAAATAAATAGCAGAGCGTCGTCTCATTCCCCGTTCCCTCCGCTGCGCGGGATCAGGACCTGTACTGCCCAAACTGCGCGGACGGGGGCAGCTGTGTCCCGTACCTGTGCGGGCCGAGCTGAAAGCAGTTCTGTAGCCCTGCGCTGACGAGAGCCCGGCCAGCGCCCAGACCCAGGCCGCCCGGCCTGGTCATCCCCTGGCCCGGAGCACCCGCGTAGGGCCCGGCCCCGTAGGCGAGGCCCAGGCTGTAGGGCCTGTAGGGCTGCGCGCTGGGCAGGATGACGGGCGCGGCGTTTCGGCCCGGCGTGTTGAAGGAGAACTCGGGCGGAGGGCTGCTGGGCTTGGAGGGGGTGGAGGTGAGGGGGTCGGGCTCGTCGCTGGGTTTGGGGGGCCCCGGAGGGACCCCGTACTCCACGGCGGAGTGCATGCTGGTCGCCAGGGAGGGCCGCGCCCAGTCGTCCTTGAATATCTGCACCGTCAGCGCCGTGACCAGGGCAGAGAGGCGGCTGGTCACGTGGGCCAGGACCAGCTGCTCGTTGGCGTCCCTCCGGATTCGGACGTGGATAGACCCGGCCTGTGGGGGACAGTTAAATAACCTCATCATCTCATCTTCAGCCGCTTATTCCTAGTTAGGGTCGCGGGGGGGCTGGAGCCTATCCCAGCATGCATTGGGGCGAGAGGCAGGAATACACCCTGGACAGGTCGCCAATCCATCGCAGGGCACAGTTAAATAACCGTGCTATATAAATAAAGTTTATTATTATTCCTATTTCTATCTTAATTTATCTACTTTTATTGTTATTATCATGTGGGTTTTATCTTCATTGTTTTTATATTCATTTTATTTCTATTTTATTTTATTTCTATTCTATTTTATTTCTATTCTATTTTATTTTATTTCATTTTATATGTGAAGCTCTCTGTACATGTAATTTCTCTGCTGTAAAGCACTTTGGGCTGCAATTTTGTATGAAAGGTGCTATATAAATAAAGTTTATTATTATTATTATTAACCGGGTTACATAACCTCCGCCTTTCACCCCAGAGCAGGCCCTACATGGAGTCAATTCAATTCAATTCAATTTATTGTCATTAAAACAATGTGCAAGCACATAGTAAAATGAAAAGAGGGCTGCAGCTTCACCAACAGTGCAAAATACACATAATACATAATACACATGACAAACATAAGTCAGCTGAGTAATGAATAAGCCACACTGACCCTGAGAAGCTCAAAGCGCTGCTACTGTCCCGGGGCCTTATGTACAAAGATTGTCCTGATCTAGGATCAGTTTAGCCTTTTAGCTCATAATGGATACGGTTAGGATATGGACAGGGGAAACCTGATCCCAGATCAGCACTCCTACTCTTAGAATCTTTGTGGTCATAAAAGATCCCATGGCGCTTTTCCAAAAGAGTATGAGCTGAAATACCAAACTGATCCTGGATCAGCACATCCTACATTCACTCCTAATAAACACGGTTTAAACCACTGTGCCTTTTGTGTGCTTGGAGAGCTTGGGGCGATGGGTGAGGGGCGAGGGAACGGACGGATGAGGGGCGGGGCGGGGGCAGACAGGGGCGGGGCGGGGCGGGGGACGGGCAGGTGAGGTGAAGGGGACAGGCGTACCAGAGAGCCGAAGCCGACGGTCCAGAAGTGCTCGTTGCGGACCTCCAGCACCCCGTCCAGAGTGGACACCTGAGTGGAGACGGAGCGGCCTCAACTTCAACTTCAACACATTTACAATTACCATTACACTACATTTACACTCTATTTACATTACACTGCATTACATTACACTACATTTACATTACACTACACTACACTACATTTACACTACAGTGCATTAAGAAATTTAGCAGACACTCTTATCTGGAGTAAGGCCACCCCTGATCTTCACAGTCTGCTGGTTTTTATTTTCACCTTAAAATCAGCAATCAACATAGACCCAAGAAACCAGATGAGGCAAGTCTACTGTATAATAATCAAACCACTTTAATTTATCAATTAAGGGCCAGCACACCCTGTGGCTCTCCCCGGTATTACACCAGCAGGTGCAGGGCATAAGATGTTCTGTTTAGACCCTGGTGTGTGGGCAAATGTCAAAAGACATCTTCGCTTACCTCCCGCAGCAGTTTATCCAGCTGACCAATCACATGCGAGGGCGTGGTCTAGAGAAAGAGAGCAGAGTTAATTCCAGACCCGGGTTAAACCCAGGCCAGACCTGGGCCAAATACGAGTCTGAAATACTTTGAACTCGTTGGACGCCGATAAAATCTGAAAACAGATCGCTGAGAATTTTCTGTGAAACACGTTATAACTTTGTTCTGAATATTGTTGAACAGATGGTTCTTTTAAAATGCTCAGTAATCTGCAGTAACATGCATTATTACTGGTGTCTAAAGGGTTCAATTATTTCAAATATTTATTTGGCGCAGGTCTAGTTACCTCCCCGGGGGGTGGGTTGGGGGGGGCCGTGGGGTGAGGCCGGGGGGGGTCGAGTTTGGGGTTGTGCTCAGTGCAGGGGATAGTCCATTTATAAAATGGGGTCACGGTGTCGCTTGTGAACCAATTCAGCTTCCAATTAAACAGTTAATTCTACAGGCCGGGTCGGCATGCTTTTCATTTGAGTAGTTTCTAGGGACACAGTTACCATGGGGATTAAAAAAACACAGAGCTCACAGATGTGGGTAAATCAATCCGCCAAACATTAGGTCATGAGCAAATCTATTAGTCAGTCCATCTGTGCCCTGTCTGGCAGATCAAAGTAAATATTACAGGCAGTGACTTCTGCTCATGATATTCCCATCAAACAGAAATACATTTTTGTATGAAGAGGAGGGAATGCAAAATGGCATTTATGTTAATGTGTAAAGCCCTAATAACCTATCAAGAGCCAGAGGAAGTAGGGTGGCCAACCACATTTCTGTGGGGGCAGGTGCCCCCCCAGGCCCCTCCCTGGACATGCCCCTGGGGCTGTAACTGGCCTAAGACTGGTGTCAGGAGTGACATAGGGCTGTAACTGCCCTAAGACTGGCCTCAGGAGTGACATAGGGCTGTAACTGCCCTATGACTGGTGTCAGGAGTGACATAGGGCTGTAACTGCCCTAAGACTGGTCTCAGGAGTGACATAGGGCTGTAACTGCCCTATGACTGGTCTCAGGAGTGACCTGGGGCTGTAACTGCCCTAAGACTGCTGTCAGGAGTGACATAGGGCTGTAACTGCCCTATGACTGGTCTCAGGAGTGACATAGGGCTGTAACTGCCCTATGACTGGTGTCAGGAGTGACATAGGGCTGTAACTGCCCTATGACTGATCTCAGGAGTGACATAGGGCTGTAACTGCCCTATGACTGGTCTCAGGAGTGACATAGGGCTGTAACTGCCCTAAGACTGGTGTCAGGAGTGACATAGGGCTGTAACTGCCCTAAGACTGGTCTCAGGAGTGACATAGGGCTGTAACTGTCCTAAGACTGGTCTCAGGAGTGACATAGGGCTGTAACTGCCCTAAGACTGGTCTCAGGAGTGACATAGGGCTGTAACTGCCCTAAGACTGGTCTCAGGAGTGACATAGGGCTGTAACTCTGTGCAGTGAGAGCCTCCATACCTGGAGCAGCACTTTGCCGCTGTAGACGCTCATGGGGTACATGGTGCCGAAGGTCATAAGGGCGATGGCGACTGCAGACGCTGTGTCCACCGCACTGTAGTTACTGTGACACACACACACACACACACGCACACACACACGCACACACACACACACACACCCACACACACACACACACACACACACACACGCACACACACACACACACCCCACACACACACACACACACACACACACACACACACACACACACACACACACACACACACACACACACACACACACACACACACACACACACACACACACACACACACACACACACACACACACACACACACACACACGCACCCACACGCACGCGCGCACACGCACACGCACACACCACACACACACACACACACGTGTATTTTAATACATGTTACATTGAGTAGAGCCAAACATACTTGGGACTTGGAAAAAATTATCTGAACTAATCAGGTATGTGCGTCTGCTAAGTGGCAGATATATTATGTGGGTACAACTGTTACAACTGGCAACTGTTCAAAAATAATGATCAAGTAGGGTTATGAAATTAATTTAATATCGTATCGGTGAGGTGAACTGAAGCCCTCGTGGCAGTACATTACAGATGTTTAGCAGACGTTCTTATCTAGAGGGATTTACCCAGTTTTACATTTCTTAACATGCAATCCATTTCTACAGCTGGACATTTACTGAAGCAATTCAGGTTAAGTACCTTTTGCTCAAGGGTACAACAGCAGTGCCCCCACCTGGGAATCGAACCTGCAACCTCTGCGTTACAAGCCCAGTTCCCTAACCACTACACTACGCTGTGGTGAGGTACACAGCTGAGCCTGTACTCCTTCAGCCTCTGAATTGCGTCTCTAAGCGCTAAGCGGGTTCTCGTGCAGATCCATACTGAAAGAAGTGTGTAACTTCATTACGGCGGAAAGCCTGTGAACAGCCCGGTGCAGACCTGTGCCCGCTGGGAGTTCAGGATTATTGATCGGAAAGACGCGTTATCCTCAGATTACTGTACACCATGTGGGAGCGCACCATTGAGTTGGTGAAACGCTTGGTTTTGATCAGCGTGTCGGTAATGTTTGCCTGCTGTGTAAAGCTGGGGTGGGTGGGATTGGGGCGCAGGAGGGGTGGGGTTGGGGTGCAGGAGGGTGGGGTTGGGGTGCAGGAGGGGTGGGGTTGGGGCGCAGGAGGGGTGGGGTTGGGGTGCAGGAGGGGTGGGGTTGGGGTGCAGGAGGGGTGAGTTGGGCGCAGTAGGGGACCCACTTGATTTCGATGAGCGCGTAGGTGACGCAAAGAGCCAGGGCTCCGGCCAGGTCGATCAGGACGAAGGGGTTCATCCTGGGCAGGAGGACACTGCTGAGGCCTGGGACAATCCCGCACAGACTGCAGAGACAATCACACCAATCAATGATCCCACACTATTATACCTGTATAATACAGTATTACAGTATCCAGGGTCTGAAACTACCCCCCGACCACCTGCCAAATGTGGGTAATTATGTCAGTGTTGGGTAAACAAATTTACCAGACATTTCGTGTAGAAATCAAGCTGCCGGAAAAATCCCCAAAACATACATGCAAGTTCACGCGGTTACAGCGATCACAGAATACGGGACTTCAACTCCCACAAATCCTCTCGTTCGTTAGGCTGCTCTGATTGGTCGTGTCTGCGGTCTGCTTTTGTCGTAACACCTGCTAGAGCGGTATGGAGCGGTAACCTAACGTTAGCCTGTACGTTTCTGTGAAAATCATAGCCAAAATGATCTAACGTTAGTCAGCTGTCCAAACGATGTGGTGACACATCGCTGGGGTAAAAAAAAAAAAAAAAAATTTTAAAAAGAGGAAGACAACTGATGAACAAAGCGAGGTTCAAAAAAATAAACAGTGTTTTAAGGAGAAGTGGAAGCTAACTTTGGTAGCTCTGCCTTCATTAAAGAAAAAAAGAAAAAACATTGTAATTACTATTGTTTGTTCATTTAATCGCATTGTGAAATCAATTTTGCCTTAAATGAAAGGTTTAAAAATGTTTTACAAGGCAAGCTCATGCGGTTCTACGATTTTCATTTTCATATTGTGTGAAAAAATAGTGTCTGGTAAAATGTCCAAGTGTCTGGTAGTTGTTTTCATCCACCAGACACAGTGGCTGGATCAACAAAAAGTGAGTTTCAGGCCCTGAGTATCATACCTGTAATCAACAGTATCATTATACCTGTACACTACAATATTATACCTGTACAGCACTACAGTATCATTATACCTGTACAGCTGTTAGTGCTGTGGATTTGGGGAACACATGCGCTGTGTTTCAGGTGCAGATAAGCCACTGTGGAATCTGCGGTCTCTGACACAACAGCCGAAACTCCTGCACACACCTGCCTACGAGGCCTGAGTCACCGATATTCCTCCTGAGCTTTGAGCCCCACATACCTGTGGGACCACCTCAGTGAGTTTGGACAGCCCCCCTTTGTGCCTTTCTGCTACCGCACAGGTCACTTCCAGACTAGAGACAAATCTGAAAGACTGACTGAACGACTTCATCATACGGCTGCCTTTCGTGATGCTGTTGGGCATAAAATATTCACAATGTGTTTGTTTTCCGACACAACGCAGTGCTCTTCCATCACAATGTTGTGAATGACCTCCAGTATGTAGAAGTGGAGAGGTGTGGAGTGGTAGAGACGGGCAGAACCACAGTTTCAGACATGCTGACTGGGTGGAGTCTGTGAGCAGGAGGGCACCAGAGCCCATGTCAAATCAAACAAAATCGAATTTATTAGCGTAGCGCCTTTTCCGAATACATTGTCACAAAACGCTTAACAAAAGAGAACCCAGGCCTAGACCCCTCCAAATGGGAGAGCCCATCCTCTTCTGGCCGGCACAGGGTTTGTCCAACCAGGTTCTGATCTCCTAAGGAAAGGCTGGGGCGGCTGACTTCATGTTAGGTAGTCAGTTGTGGGGGGGGAGTCATGTGACAGGAAACAAGGGGCCTGTATGTACAAAGATTTAAAGAGTAGGAGTGCTGATCTAGGATCAGGTTTCTCCTGTTGACATCCTAACCATATCCATTATGAGCTAAAAGGCTAAACTGATCCTAGATCAGCACTCCTACTCTTAGAATCTTTGTACATACGGCCCCAAGTCCAGGGACTGAGGTAGACATGGGAGGTCTGGTCTAAAGAGCTCACACTTCCTCGCAGGATCTAGGGCTCAGGGTGAGAGCCCCACTCTGAATGCTCCAAACTGGCGCAATGTGATTAACAGCACAACACGTCAACACAACCCATCTGCAGCGGTGGGCATCCGGCTTCACCTGCAGGGGGCGCCACAGAGAAATACCCACAAACACAAACCTGCAGCGCAAACCGTCACCATGCCAACACGCAGCGCAAATGTCACGGGCTCAGCCCAGCCTCTTAGTGGGACAGTTGGCCTCGGACGCTTGCCAGTGGCGCAAGAAAGCACCTTAGAATCCTCATACAAATGTGCAACGACCAAACACTCCAACAAAAACAAAAGCGGTCAACAACCCCTCTATACTCTACACTGTTCAAACAGACTCTAAAACATGATCCTGTTACAGTCCTCTGTGATTCTGCACAGACATCAGAGTGGGGCAGTGGGAGAGATTCAGTCGATTTAAAATCCCACTTCATGATAATCTCCCCAGAGCAGTGATACAATTTGGGCAGAGGAGCCAGGTTTGAGCCCCTGTCCCGGGAATGTCCCATCACTTACTAAACAGGGTTTAGAGGAACGTGGGGGCTTTGTTTTCAGAGCGGTGCAGTGTGGCGTGGACTGTGTTTGTGTTTTAATCCACTCGCTTTCAGACTACAATATATCCCCTCCACAGGATTACCGGGAGACAAACAAACACTGGATGTGGTTCAGGGCAGAGCACTGAACAGGAAGTTATACTCCCGAAACGTTCAGCGTCACAAGTTACCGTAAAACACTGTAATCAACTCAAATGTTCGATGAAACAAATACTCTTGTGTAGCCCCCTTTGTACAGCATTTCCCTGCAGTCACAGAAGAACAACATCCTGAAGCAAGACATTCTCCCTCTGTTTGGTTTGTGTTTGTGTTTTTTAATCAGGGCCTGGAATGATTTTCCTTCAACATTCACCAGAAACCACAAGAGAACTTGGGAACTGCATGGAACAGGAAGTGCAGAACAGGAAGTGCAGAACAGGAAGTGCAGAACAGGAAGCGCAGAACAGGAAGTGCAGAACAGGAAGTGCATAAACATTGAGTTGCTGGCCTCAAAGCCCACAGGCGGCCCAAGGACCATAGATGCTTTGCTCCATAGTATCTGAATTAATACTTTTTTTTGTTCCACCTCCTCCAAGACGGAACTCACCCACTTACTTTCTAGAGACACCCTTCGCGCTTCTCAGTGAGCTCGTGCCGGCTCACCTCCCCCCCCCGCCCCGGGGCAGACAGCCAATTGGCCAGGGCCGGTCTGGTAGAGACGGGTTTAAAACCGCAGCTGTAATAGGTAGCTCACGCTCGCAAAGCGGGTGTGTTAGACCGCTACGCTATCCGTCTCGGAGGAGGCGGATCATCGCCGGCCTCGGGGATATTAGCTCGACCCGGAGGACGGGCGGCGGGCTCGTGAGGGGAGGGAGAATCTAAATAAATAGAGGGCTGAATCGGCTACTGAATTGGGAGAAAAACAGGGAAGAATTTTAGGGGGGAAAAAAAAAAGGAACAGCAGAGATTAATGGTGAGGGGGAGGTGAATAATGAAGAGGACAGAGAGAGAGAGAGACAGAGAGAGAGAGAGACAGAGAGAGAGAGAGACAGAGAGAGAGAGGGAGAAAAGAGAGAGAGGGAGAGAGAGAGACAGAGAGAGAGAGAGACAGAGAGAGAGAGAGAGAGAGAGAGAGAGAGGACTCGTACCTTCGGGTCAGGTCGGCGACGTGCTCCTGCAGCCAACTGGTGCTGGCAGCTGTGGAGGGAGGAGAGAACAGAGCTGAGGGACAGAAACCACACGCCTACACCCCCAACCCAAACCTACCCCCAACCCAAACCTGCCCCCCCCCCTCCAACACAACCCTGCCCCCTCTACACCCCCCCAACCCAAACCTGCCCCCTCCACCTCCACCCTCCACCCCAAACCTGCCCCCCCTGCCCCTCCAACCCAAACCTGCCCCCTCCTCTCCACCCCCGCCCCTCCACCCCAAACCTGCCCCCCCTGCCCCTCCAACCCAAACCTGCCCCCCTCCTCTCCACCCCCGCCCCTCCAACCCAAACCTGCCCCCCCTCCTCTCCACTCCCCTCTCCTCCACCACCCCACCACCCCCCCCACCCCACCACCCTGCCCGTTCTCAAAGGCCGCCATTGTCCGGCCCGTAACCGTAGACGCTCCGCCACTCGACCTGTGCCGCCACTCCGCCCGCGGTGTCGGTTACGCCGCCAGATGACCGACGAAGATATGCTTTTAGCCGTCTCCTGCCATCTGCCTGGCTTAATGGAGAAGAGACCCGGACAGACAGACGCAGACAGACAGACAGACGGCTGGTGGTGTTGATCGTGGGGTGTGATGAAATAAGGACCCCATATTAAAGCCTTATATTTCAGAGATCGCCCCAAAAAAATATGCAGGGAAGTGGGGCTTTTTCCTCTCTCGTTTTTTTTTCTCTTCTTCTAAAACATCCGTGGCCCTTATCCGTAACCATGGCGCTGGGCAGCCCGATGGGGCCTGCAGCTCTGGAGCTTCTGTGTTTGGGCTCGTCTCTCTACCCTGCGCTTGTGATACGCCCCCCCGTGTGGGAAAGGCCATCTCACACCGCGCAGGAGAAGATCAAGAGCCTCCGCTCAAGATGCTGTTTGACGTGTTGGGTCTTTGTCACGGGACGGGGGGTGGGGGACAATCCATCACCACCGGGGTTTGTTTTGGCAGGACGTCCGGGCCTCCAGCTAAACCGAAAACCGCCGCCCAAGTCTACAAACTGGCGCGTTGCGGTGACGAGACCTCGCTGCTGAATGTGAGCAGACTTCCTCGGAGTAAGACTCATAAAGTCTCCTCTTTCAGGCAGAACAACATGACAGGACACGCTGCATCATACAATGCACTATTAATACACAGGAGAGCGGATGTACGTTTGCCTGGGGGGGGGGGGTTGCTCAGATAGATGTGTCAATAGGCTGCAGGAGACGTTGACCTTGTTGCTAGGAGCCAGCGAAAGGGCCATTGGCTGGGCTGTACGAGCCGCAGGCTCTGCAGGTTGTCACGGCACCCAGACCTCCCAGCTCAACCAATCAGCGGGCGGCAGTGTAGCGTAGTGGTTAGGGAACTGGGCTTGTAACTCAGAGGTTGCAGGTTTGATTCTCAGATGGGGCGCTGATGTTGTACCCTTGAGCAAAGGTACTTAAACTGACTTCAGTAAATATCCAGCAGTATAATTTTTTTTTATTGTGTTGCTGGAATACTTTACTGATAGTAAATACATTTGAACTGGTTCTGTGTGGCCCGGTAGGTAGAGCATGGCATTGACAATGCTTAGGT
Organism: Aldrovandia affinis; assembly: GCA_029706075.1. NCBI lineage: Eukaryota > Metazoa > Chordata > Actinopteri > Notacanthiformes > Halosauridae > Aldrovandia > Aldrovandia affinis. The sequence continues at coordinate 936,353 of JAINUG010000146.1, read as the reverse complement.
TGTGGGTTTGATTCCCACTGGGACCACATATACTGAAAAATGTATGCATTCACTACTGTAAGTCGCTTTGGATAAAAGCGTCTGCTAAATGGCATATATTATATATATTAACTGTAAGTCGCTCTTAATAAGAGCGTCCGCTAAACGTAGTGTAACGTTAACAAACAATGTAATGTCAACCTTTCCTGAGCAAACAAGAAGTCGCTGGAGTTATTGAACTGGACTGGAGTTTGGGCTGGAGTTTGGACTGAGTGGTAAAGGTCTATGCTGTTAATTGAGTAAATCCCTTTACACTTAGTGTTCATAAGCAGAGTGTGACTCGATTGGCTGCTTAATGAGATGAGTGTCTGCTCACATGGTTGTGCTCACGTAGCATTGCTCATTAGCCCCTGAAAGAGGAGTCAGTGGACATTGCCGATACCTGTATCAAATCAAATCAAATCAAATTTATTTGTATAGCGCTTTTCACAATTGAATTGTCACAAAACGATTAACAGAGGGGAACCCAGGCCTAGACCCCCCCAAAACCAAGCCTAAAGGCAACAGTGGCAAGGAAAAACTCTCTTGGTAGGGAGAAACCAGACTAAAAGGGGGAACCCATCCTCTTCTGGCCAGCACAGGGTGTGTCCAAAAAGACCATGTCATCTTCTGGTGACTCAGGGCTGAAAGACTTTGCCCAAAAAGTCAGGTAGTCAGCCTAACAGTCAACAGTCAATATTGGTGTTCTCAGGAAGCTTATAATAAATACCAGTATTTTTCATTTTATTTGTATTGCGCTTTTCATTTTTTACTGTGAAAATCTCAAAGTGCTTTATATGGGCAACTAATATAGTCAACTATACAATTCTGGAATTAGCAGTGTGGAAGAGGAACACAGAAAAGAGTCTGGAGAAGCTCAAAAATATATCAAATCTACTTTGTAAAAGGGTCACAATCCCTGACCAGCCTCCTGTATAAAGATGTTCCAGCTGGGCAGACCCACATGAGCGGAGCTGCTGGAGAAGAGCAGGGCAGACCCACATGAGCGGAGCTGCTGGAGAGCAGCAGGGCAGAGTGGGGCAGTGTGGGGCAGACCCACATGAGCGGAGCTGCTGGAGAACAGCAGGGCAGACCCACATGAGCGGAGCTGCTGGGGAAGAGCTGGGCAGACCCACATGAGCGGAGCTGCTGGAGAAGACTGAACCCGTTTCCACAGACACCGTTACTCACCATGCTTCAGTCTGGGCCCCACGGGCACAGCTGTCTGGAGCACCATTACGCAACGCTTCACTAACACTCACCTCTTATTCTGTGTGTGTGTGTGCGTCTGTGTGTGTGTGTGAGTGTGTGTCTGTGAGAGGGAGTGTGTGTGTGTGTGTGTGTGCATGTGCGTGTGTGAGTGTGAGTGTGTGTGTGAGAGAGAGAGTGAGCGTGTGTGTGTGTGTGTGTGTGTGTGTGTGTGTGTGTGTGTGTGAGTGTGTGTGTGTGAGAGAGAGAGAGTGTGTGTGTGAGTGTGAGTGTGTTTGCGTGTGTGTGTACATGTGCGAGTGTGAGTGTGTGTCTGTGAGAGAGGGAGTGTGTGTGTGAGAGGGAGTGTGTGAGTGTATGTATGCGTGTGTGTATCTACGGATGGGATTCAATCAACATTTGGCTGTAACTCCAGAGATTTTAATTGGTTGTCTGGAGCCGGCCAATAGCAGCCTCTCTAATCCGGCGCTGCGTAGCTCCAAAGCGCTTAATTGGCCAACAGCCCAAAGCCAATTAGACTATTCAGTGATGACCTAATGGTCAAGTTCTGAATCTTAAGATTAAATAGGAAAAGCAACAGAATCAACTGAAGCAATGATTCGGTGCTGGAGTCTCAACTGAAGCGGTTAGCGATTTTAAAAAAGAAGAATTTTTTTTAAATATCATTTTTGTTTCAGATTTTTTCTCCACTATTTTTTTCTCTCAATTTGGTAGCCAATTACACCCTCCATTTCTTTTTTGATCTTACCCTCCCCCACAAACTCGCCGCCTGCCTTCACGGAATGAGCTAATACCTTGAGGCAGCGTTCACCTCCTCCGAGACTGAACTCACCCAACCCTGTTTACGAGGTTGCCCTACCGCTCCTCGGCGAGCTCGTGCCAGCTCTCTCTCCCTCCCCCTCCCCCTGGGGCAGACAGTCAAACACCGTTACTTGAAGAGACTCCAGCCCTGTCTCGTGACCTGGGCGAACGCCGGCCGTCCAATCGAGCAATTGATTCGCCGCTCCGCATCAATAATATAATAATAATATAATATAATATACGCCATTTAGCAGATGCTTTTATCCAAAGTGACTTACAGTTGTGAATGCATATTTTTCAGTATATGTGGTCCCAGTGGAAATCAAACCCACAACCTAAGCATTGCCAACGCCGTGCTCTACCTACTGAGCCACACACAGGCAGGCAGTGTGGTATAATGGTTAGGGAACTGGGCTTGTAACGTTAAGGTTGCAGGTTCAATCCCCAGGTGGGGCACTGCTGTTGTACCCTTGAGCAAGGCACTTAACCTGAATTGCTTCAGTTAATATCCAGCTGTATAAATGGATTGTAAAGAAATGTAAAACTGTAAGTCGCTCTGGATAAGAGAGTCTGCTAAATGCCTGTAATGTAATGTAACACAGAACCACACACTACCTACTGAGCCACACAGAACCAGTCAGTTATACAACGGCGATGGCGGGCGGGGAAGATCGCATGACTCAGGCCCCGGGGAAAAGCCTGCGATTGGATGTTTTAAAATCATCAAAACATGGGGGACGGTGTGGGGAAAACAGCAGCTTGTCCCGGGGCAGTAAAGCGCTCCAACACCCCGTCTGCAGGGGAGGTGAACACAGCTGAGACGGATCAGTCCTGGTGAACGGCAGCGACGCAGCGGAAACGCACTTGGCCCCGCGTGGAGGACCGCCCCCCCTCTCTGTCTCTGTCTGTCTCTGTCTCTGTCTCTGTCTCTGTCTCTGTCTCTGTCTCTGTCTCTGTCTCTCTCTCTCTGCTCTCTCTCTCTCTCTCTCTCTCTCTCTCTCCTCTCCCTCTCTCTCTCTCTCTCTCTCTCTCTCTCCTCTCCCTCTCTCTCTCTCCCTCTCTCTCTCTCGGGTTTAGCCGGGAGCAGATGCTCATCTGCACTAATCTACCGCCTGTCTGTGCCACTGTCAGCGCAGGAGCTGCTGGGGGCTGCCCAGGAATTATGCTCTGTGCCTAGAAGGCGATTCCTCCCCCCCACTCCCCCCTCTGCATGGCTCTTCCAATCCCGTCGATTGATCTGGATGGGGCTGGCGGGTCACCATGGCGATGTGCAGCTCGATGCTGCTTGGTTGAGCACATGCACAAAACGGGCGCGACGTAACGAAGGGGCAACCGAGACTGGGGGTCTGATGTGAGTGTGCACACAGACACACACAGACACACACAGACACACACACGCACACACACACACACACACACACACACACACACACACACACACACAGGACGCACACGCACATACATGCACACAGACACACGCACATACATGCACACAGACACAGGCACAGACAGACACAGACACAGACACATGCACACACACACACACATCTAAGAAAACAGCTTTAAGACATCTGGTGGCCGTACAGGGTATTGCAGGAAACCTTTTTCTTTTTCAGTGCCTGTGTTCCGCCTCTGGTTGTCCTACCTTCCGAGACGTACACGAAGGGCTTGTTCTTCACAGACAGCATGGTCAGCAGGTTAAAGAAGAGGGCCACAAACGTCCCGACCAGAAGACGCCCCCTGCAGGAAGAGGGGAGAATTTAACACACTCTCACTGGCCAAAGATAAATCAATAATTTACAGATGAGACGTTAAACAGAGGTCCTGACTCACGGCGGTCGTTAAAGATCCTGTTTCAAAAGAGTAGGGGTGTTAACCCCGGTGCCATCTCACAAAAAAACTATCTCTCTAACACCTGCCCACCTAATCATCCCCCTGCATCTGATTGGCTGCACAAACCCACCTAATCATCCCCCTGCAACCTGATTGGCTGCACCATCCCTGGCAATCCCTGGCAACCCCCCCCTCATTCCCCCAGGTCGTCACTGTAAAAGAGAACAGGGCTCTCATGGTGACCTACCTGGTGAAATGAAGGCAACACAAATAAATAACATCAACACACTTCAATAATGGCAGTGAATCACAGTCATAATAGTACCACTACTATCCCCACGTCAGAAATCACTGCAGTTCTCCATTAATACAAATGCAGCCGTCTACAGGACTCTATAATAGAGTGACATTTAAATTTTATTTTTATTTTTAAATTTAGGCATTTAGCAGACGCTCTTATCCAGAGCGACTTACACAGTTTACATTTCTTTACATACAATCCATTTATACAGCTGGATATAATTTTTTTTACTGAAGCAATTCAGGTTAAGTACCTTGCTCAAGGGTACAACAGCAGTGCCCCACCTGGGAATTGAACCTGCAACCTCTTATTTACAAGCCCAGCTCCCTAACCATTACACTACACTGCCAGCCATCTTTGGGGCTCCCGGGTGGTGTAGCGGTAAGAACGTTCGACGCTGGTCACTGCGACCGGGGTTCGATTCCACCTAGGTCGCGCCAGCTCGACTCTGGCCAGGAGTGCCACTAGGGGGCGGCAATTGGCTGTCCGCCCCAGGGAGGGGGGACAAGCTGATACGAGCTCGCTGTGTATAGGAGTGACTCTGTGTATTATGGTGACGGCATGGTGGGTGCCGGCTCGGAGGAGGCGGTGCAGCGCCCACTACTGGTCTCAGCACTACGGCAGCAAGCTCTCATACGAGGGAGGGGATAATTGACATGAAAAAGAGAGGGTATATAATTGGCAACTAAAAATAGGGAGAAAAATGGGGAATAAACAAAAAATAAAAAATTCAACTAAGGAACCCCCAAAAAACCATGTTATGACCAACGAGGGGGCTCAGTCAGAGAAGAGGGAGGGACTCAAAGGGAGGAGAGGTTATGCGAGGACTCGAATGGCTGAGCTCACTTCTTCACGTGGACGAGGTCGTGCGGAACGAAGAGCAGGAGCCCGGAATGTTTCTGCTATCACAAATTGTTTAAGCCGGCGTGCACAAATGTCTCTGCTTTTATGCCAGATGATTCTGGGTTTGCCATCGCAGGTCTCAGACGCAAATCCGTGACGGGGGAACGGTTTGTTCTTTTGTGTGTGCGGCGATACGGGGCTAATGCTCTGAGCCCCGCCGGCTTTCATGCTTTCATGGAATTGGGCTCTTAATGATTTCACATAATACCAAAATAAAGGAAACACTCGAGTTAATGGGGGGTTCTGGCAGCTCTGTTAAAGCTCGGGGTGCACATTTTCCTGGCACGGTTCAGAAGGTCCACTAAACCTCTCAGAGCAGAGGCCAGGGCTCCCACTCAAATCACATTTACATTCTCCATCACATTTCAATGACTAATTTAAGGTTTTCAATGATTTTTTTTTTTTTTTTTTTTTTGACTGACAAATAAATGTACTTTACTTTCATAACTTAATACGTTTTGTTGCCAGGGAAAATACACATCTCATTGTGTGTGTGTGTGTGTGTGTTGTGGCAGGTGGCAACAACAGCCGTGGCAGGGGAACAGACATTTTGCGGGAACGTTATCGGAATAAAAAAAAAAATATATATATATAACGTTATATGGAATCATATGTCAATTTCCAGGACATTTCCATGACAGAATAATTTTCAATGATTTTCAAGGTTTTTCCCATCATGCGTGAGAACCCTGAGGGGTCTCAAACTCATGTCAGTCACAGATCTCAACCCAGTTGAACTCTGGGAGAGATTCTGGAGCGGCGCCTGAGTGCCGTTTGAATGGTGTTGCATCCCTTCAATGAAGCTCCAGACACTTGAACGTTGGCGTTTCCTATATTTTGGCAGTTACCTGGATATAATGTATATATTCACCCCAAATTTCTAAATGAAAAAGAATGTCTTGAGAATGTTATTTACGGGGAAGCTCTCTGACATTATCTCTCGATGAAGATTCCTGAAAACAAATGCTTTTATAAACAAGAAAGATGAACCTAAATAAACAGGTGAGTGCACACACTCCCCAAACAAAGAGCGGAATAAGGAACAACCCTCTCAACATGACACCTTCTCTTCTCTCCAGACTCCACCAACCGAGTGACGTCATGTTCAGCGTGACCTTTCCCACGACTCTCTCTCTCTCACACACACTCACACACACACACACACACACACACACACACACACACACACACACTCTCACACACACACACACACACACACACACACACACACACACACACACACACACACACACACACACATACACTCACTCACTCACATACACTTTCACACTCACACACACACACATACATACAAACACAGAGACACTCACACAGACAGACACATACACTCACAAACGCTACACAAACTGACTGGCACACACACACACACACACACACACACACACTCTCACTCTCACACACTCACCCACAACCACACACTCACACACATACACTCTCACACATACACTCACACACACAGACAGACAGACAGACAGACAGACAGACAGACAGACAGACAGACAGACACACAGACACACACACAGACACACACACACACACACACACACACACACACACACACACACACACACACACACACACACACACACACACAGAGAGCACGTCACTCTCTACCTCTAGGGCTGAAGTGTGAGGATTCAAAGTGTCAAAATATGAAACCAAGAATCAAAATTGGTGCTTTTTACACAAAGCGGCACAAGAAAGTGTTTCTTCCAGAAAAGATGAACTATGATGAACTAAGATTCTATCTCTGTGACCGGCGTACACACAGATCAATGTCAGTGCCTTGTCATCATATATGTCATCATAATCTAAACCAGTACTTTTACCCTGTCTACCATGAAACGTTGGGAAAGCGATCGTTTTCCTGAGGCCATTTTGTTGAAGAGAAACTACAAAAAAAAAACCTCCCTTTGCCTCATGATGAATGTTTTGGTACGGTGCGATACGAAAAGCATAACATCCAGTTTGAGGAGTTCCCAGGAGCGGAAAGCCCTTCAGGTCACTCAGAACACAAACACAACTCCAGACGTGACTGTCGAGCTGCGTAATTGTGTGTTTTTTGTCCTTGTTACTGCGGAAACGAAGCCATCGGCAGAGACCGCTGGAGCTAATATTAATGACGGAAGCGTGTTGGGGGCACAAACACAGCTGCTGGGATGTAATATGAATGTTAAAAGCCTCCAGGTACAGTAATGCAGACGGGGTGAACAGTGCACACTCACGTATGGATCTCTGGCTGCTCCACGAACCGCTCCACACTGGAAACACAAAACACCACATCGTTACCATGGCGTTAATCACAGCCCAGTGCAGACAGACCTCGCTTTCACAGGACGGACAAAATGCCATAATATAATAATAATAATAATAATAATAATATATGCCATTTAGCAGACGCTTTTATCCAAAGCGACTTACAGTAGTGAATGCATACATTTTCAGTATATGTGGCCCCAGTGGGGATTGAACCCACAACCTAAGCATTGCCAACGCTGTGCTCTACCTACTGAGCCACAGAGAACCACGTCATGTCATAATTCTGACATGCGTCCTGAGCAGTGAAGGGCGTTGTTACATTACAGGCATTAATCAGACACACTTATCCAGAGCGATTTACACGGTTTACATTTCTTTACACACAATCCATTTATACAGCTGGATATTTTACTGAAGCAATTCAGGTTAAGTACCTTTAGCTCAAGGGTACAACGGCAGTGTCCCCACCTGGGGATTGAACCTGCAACCTCTGAGTTACAAGCACAGCTCCCTAACCATTATGCTAACACTGCTGTGTTGTGAGAGAAGAGGAAGAGCATTGTGTGAGAGGGAAGGGCTTGCCTGATGCAGATTCACAGTGACGGGCATGCTGGGTGCTACCCGCCTAGTGGAGGGTAGCGGATACTGGCCGCTCATCTTGAGTAAATCACCAAACACGCTCATAATCACTGGAGAAACTTAACTAACCACCTCTCTGTCTTTTACATTAGCTTCATTTTGCAGGTTCGAGGGTCAGAGAGAGAAATGCTTACCTCTCCTTGAGGATGAAGAGAGCCCCAAGTTGAGCCAGAACTGTGGAGGCGAAGACAGCCAGAACTTCCAATCGCTCAAACCTGGAGAGCACACACACATCATCATAAATACTCAAACCTGGAGGACACACGGACACACACACACCACACACACACCACACACACACACACCACACACATCATAATCATAAACACCATCTATTCTAAACTAATGTAATGTACATAGTCTTATTACTGAATGGCCTTTTTACTCTCCCCTTTGTTTCTCTTTTACTTCTTTAATGAATAAATATGTGATACTGATTCAAAAATGAATGCATGCATAAAATAAAACGGATTAAATTCAATTCAATATTGTGTTTCAACATAAAACTTCATTAAAATAAATATGATTCCTTATGACAAATGATTTTAGTGAACTCTTTGCAGTTTTTGCAGACGCAGTTGAGGCACAAAAACAAAAATTTGCGATTGCAATGTGTTCTCAGAGAATCCGCCCCTCAGTTAATACTTTTCTGAGCGTAGGCGTATAAAAGCCTCTGGACTTTGCTCAGGCTGAACCCTTATCATTATGTCAGGGGTGGCGGACAGCGTAGCGGTCTGTCTCAAAGGAGGCGGAGTTCGCTGCCCTCAGAGAATTAGCTTGCCTCGTAGAGATGAGCGGCAGAGGGCAAATCTAAATAAATAGAGGGTGTAATTGGCTACTAAATTGGGAGAAAAAAAAAAAGTGGTTCTCTGTGGCTCAGTTGGTAGAGCACAGCGTTGGCAACGCTTAGGTTGTGGGTTCAATCCCCACTGGGGCCACATATACTGAAAATGTATGCATTCACTACTGTAAGTCGCTTTGGATAAAAGCGTCTGCTAAATGGCGTATATTAATATTAAATTGTTTTTTTTTTAAAGGGAAAAAAATCCGAAAAAAATAAAATCACAATTTGACTGGATCCGTGATTATGAGGTTTAATCAAACCAAAGCGCTTCTGCTCCAAGGTTACTTGATCTTCTCTAAGAAATGTGCCGGATTACGGCAGGCCTGAAATAGACGGCCCACAGACCAGGACGCTCCCGCGGAGGCTGAGCGCAGGATCACCAGCGGCTCAACGCTCTGTTTGCTCACACTCGTCCGCCCCAAACACGGCGTGCGGAAACAGCGGCTTAGCAGCGCTCCCACACGCCGGCTCGGTGTTCCCGCCCGCCGCCCGCAGCCAGAGCGACGCCTCTCTTAATCCGGCACGTGGAAAAACAAGCGCAAACTCTTCATCTACACGTCAACAACGCTACGGGATACCGTTTCGCAAAACGCCCAAAAAAATAAATAAACACAAATCCAATCCAAACGTAGAAGTTTCCCCTCGTTATTGACGCCAGAAGCGAGCCCCCCCCCCCCTGTGTGGACAGAATGCCAGTGGGCTCTCTGCGCAGGAAGGGGATAATCCGGGAGGTCTTTAGGTGTTGGAGCGGCACACGATGACCCTTTGAACTGCGCCACTGAGCCCATTAAGGGCAAACCCCAGCAGGAAAGCAGCTTTGCTCTCAATCAGCGCTCCTCGACACCTAAAGGTCAACAGGGTCAGGCGAATAGAGACACACACTATCCCCCGAGCACCTGTTACGGCCCACAGCGAGAAGGCCTGTTAGCATTAGCACTGGAGGAGTCGCTCTGTTAGCATTAGCACTGGAGGAGTCGCCCTGTTAGCGTTGGCGCTGGAGGAGTCGCTCTGTTAGCGCTGGAGGAACACAGCGACGGCCTGTTAGCAACTGCTGGAGGAGTTGCCCTGTTAGCGTTAGCGCTGGAGGAGTCGGCCTGTTAGCATTAGTGCTGGAGGGGCACAGCAAGATGCCCTGTTAGCGCTAGCGCTGGAGGAGTTGCCCTGTTAGCGTTGGCGCTGGAGGAACACAGCGAGTCGGCCTGTTAGCGTTACTGCTGGAGGAGTTGCCCTGTTAGCGTTAGCGCTGGAGGAGTCGGCCTGTTAGCATTAGTGCTGGAGGAGATGCCCTGTTAGCGTAGGCGCTGGAGGAGTTGCCCTGTTAGCGTTAGCGCTGGAGGGACACAGAAAGTCGGCCTGTCAGCGTTAGTGCTAGAGGGGCACAGAAAGTCGCCCTGTCAGCGTTAGTGCTAGAGAGGGGCAGAAAGTCGCCCTGTCAGCGTTAGTGCTAGAGGGGCACAGAAAGTCGCCTGTCAGCGTTAGTGCTAGAGGGGCACAGAAAGTCGCTCTGTTAGCATTAGTGCTAGAGGGGCACAGAAAGTCGCTCTGTTAGCATTAGCACTGGAGGGGCACAGAAAGTCGCTCTGTTAGCGTTAGCGCTGGAGGAGTCGCCTGTTAGCGTTAGCGCTGGAGGAGTTGCTCTGTTAGCGTTAGCGCTGGAGGAGTCGCCCTGTTAGCGTTGGCGCTGGAGGAGTCGCTCCGTTACTGCTGGAGGAGTTGCCCTGTTAGCGTTAGCTGGAGGAGTCGGCCTGTTAGCATTAGTGCTGGAGGGGCACAGCAAGATGCCCTGTTAGCGCTAGCGCTGGAGGAGTTGCCCTGTTAGCGTTAGCTGGAGGAACACAGCGAGTCGGCCTGTTAGCGTTACTGCTGGAGGAGTTGCCCTGTTAGCGTTAGCGCTGGAGGAGCGGCCTGTTAGCATTAGTGCTGGAGGGGCACAGCAAGATGCCCTGTTAGCGTTGGCGCTGGAGGAGTTGCCCTGTTAGCGTTAGCGTTGGAGGGACACAGGGAGTCGGCCTGTCAGCGTTAGTGCTAGAGGGGCACAGAAAGTCGCTCTGTTAGCGTTAGTGCTAGAGGGGCACAGAAAGTCGCCCTGTCAGCGTTAGTGCTAGAGGGGCACAGAAAGTCGCCCTGTCAGCGTTAGTGCTAGAGGGGCACAGAAAGTCGCTCTGTTAGCGTTAGTGCTAGAGGGGCACAGAAAGTCGCTCTGTTAGCATTAGCACTGGAGGGGCACAGAAAGTCGCTCTGTTAGCGTTAGCGCTGGAGGAGTCGCCCTGTTAGCGTTAGCGCTGGAGGAGTTGCTCTGTTAGCGTTAGCGCTGGAGGAGTCGCCCTGTTAGCGTTAGCGCTGGAGGAGTCGCTCTGTTAGCGTTAGCGCTGGAGGAGTCGCTCTGTTAGCGTTAGCGCTGGAGGAGTCGCCCTGTTAGCGTTAGCGCTGGAGGAGTCGCCCTGTTAGCGCTGGAGAGACACAGAAAGTCGCTCTGTTAGCGTTAGCGCTGGAGGGGCACAGAAAGTCGCTCTGTTAGCGTTAGC
>JAINUG010000146.1:807500-920000 GCA_029706075.1 Aldrovandia affinis | reverse complement strand
GAGCAGGAATGGGATCCAGTCCCACTCCCTCTCCCTCTCCCTCCCTCCCTCTCCCTCTCCTCTCCCTCCCTCTCCCTCTCCCACTCCCTCTCCCTCTCCCTCTCCCTCTCCCTCTCCCTCTCCCTCTCCCTCTCCTCTCCCTCTCCCACTCCCTCCCACTCCCTCTCCCTCTCCTCTCCCTCTCCCACTCCCCTCCCTCTCCCTCTCCCTCTCCCTCTCCCTCTCCCTCTCCCTCTCCCCTCCCACCCAGAAAAAATAAAAACTCAAACCCGTGTAGCACACTGTGAGCAGATAGAGGTCACTTGTGTATGTTTACAGAACAGATCAATCCAAACGGGAGAAACAAGCGCGACCGAGGTAAACGAAACCGGCTCTGGACTGAATTGAATTTTTAATGTTGTCTGCAGGACGGAAGACAAAACAGGCCCTCTCTCTCTCGCCTCCGGCCTTTGATTTCCAGCCCTGGGGACGAGATCTGTTACTCTGCGTTTTAAACTGCTGCCTGCTTTTAGGAGGGTAAGCAAAAACTTACAGCGGCCATGGCCTTGCCCCCTGCCCCCTCTCCTCCCCAAACCGGTGAGGAAATGTTCGATTTTGGATGAAGCAGGTGCAAGACTTCATATTTCAGAGACATTTGCAAACTGCAGCGTTGCGGTGTTGTTGCCCTCTGGTACGCGGATCGATCGAGGGGGGCATGGGGGGGTCAGGTTGGGTGTCTGCCGACGTGGCGCATTAGAAAACAAGAACTCTTTGGGTTGAGATGTTCTGCGGCCGGCTGGTCGAGACGCACCTGGCGGGCGAGCGAGCGAGCGGGAGGAGGAGGAGAGGAAACCGGAGCCCCACACAGGAAGTGGCGGCTCCGGGGCTCGGGTTCGGTAAGGGGAGACGGAGCCTCGGCGGTGTGGAGAGAGAGAGAGACGCCCGCGCGCTCGCTCGCCCCGCCCGCCCCGCCCGCCCGCCGCAGACGCAGCGGCCTGTCACAACACGCCACCGGAGACGCTCAGTGTAGCTGCTCCCGCCCGCGATCACCGTGTCGCGCACCATCAACATCCACAACAGGGCGGCGGAGAGCGTGGCGGTCCAGCGCACCACACTTTGGCTGGTCCGGGGTGGTGTGCGCTGCCTGTCAGGGACGCGGTTCGAAACCCGCGTCTCTACCACACCGGCCCTGGTCGTCAGCCCCCGGCTGTCTGCCCCAGGGGAAGGGGGGAGGTTGAGCCGGCACGAGTTCCTTTATTCTGAGTGTTTCCTTTATTTTGGGAGTTGCCTGTAGGTCACCCATTACATTACATTACATTACAGGCATTTGGCAGACGCTCTTATCCAGAGCGACTTACAACAAAGTGTTAACCGTAGTCAAGAACAGTTTAGCTGAAAGCCACCCTAGTGGGAAGTACAGTTCCTGGGTGCTAGGAGCAACCACATAGTTAAACTAGGACCCTGTAGGTAAATCTGTAGCCACAATTCAAAGGTAGCAATAAAGCAATCAATGCGGAAAATAATGCCTAAGCCTAATACAATAAGGCTGTGCTACACCCGTATTTGTAGCTGTGCTGTGCTGTGCTGTGCTCTGTGCTCTGTGCTGTGTGCTGTGTGCTGTGTGCTGTGCTGTGCTGTGCTGTGCTGTGTGCTGTGTGCTGTGTGCTGTGTGCTGTGCTGTGCTGTGCTGTGTGCTGTGTGCTGTGTGCTGTGTGCTGTAGATCTCTCACCTCACAGTGGCTCACAGACCTCAGCCTCACATCAGACCACAGAGGCCCTACGTTTGTGAAATCTCTCTCTAAACTAATAGTGAATGTGCACACAGCGAGCTGCTTCCAATCAGATTAATATGCTTCTGCCATTAATAAATCCCAGGTCAAAGGTCACCCGCCCGAGGCGGGATTATGACGGTTTCCCGATAAATGTATTGGGTTTCAATCACATGAATCCATATTCACATTAAGACAATGTGTGGTCCTGTTCAATCACTCTACCCGTGCATTCAATATTAATCTGTGCTACAGGGCCGAACCCTTAATCTCACAGTGCAATAATACGCCATTCGCATTTATCCACAGAGCCGATGTCTAGAACTCTGAGATCGAATAATAGCGAGCAAGAAGCTGATTTAAAAAAAAAAAAAAAAAAAAAAAAAAAAATAAGTGAGAATCTGTCACATATAGAAAATTACATGTTGGGCATTTGAAAATTAACTGATGCGGATTAATTCTCGGCCAAAGCGGTATTAAATGCTGGGGTTGCAGGAATAGCGCAGTAGACCGCTAGCTAGGTCCCTCGCCTCTATACATGCGCAACTCACACATAGTGACCAACGCGCAGAATTCGGATTCTCAAAAACAAGCAATCCTTCCATTGCTCTGCATTTACGGATGGCTGGTATTTCGCGGTTGGTCTACAGGTGATTTCTGGAGATTTATCCTCTATATATATGCAGTACAAGTCAAAGGTTTGAATACACCTGCTGGAAACTAGGTTTATCTCACAATTGACAGTGTTTTACACCATATACGTTTCTGTAAATACTTGAAAACTACAAAAAAACACATGCAACAATAAACAAAAGGGACATGGAATAATGTTCAAGAAAATCGGTTCTTGGATTCCTCAGAATAGTCACCCTTTGCCTTGATAACAGCCTCACAAACACGGGCCATTTGGTTAATAAGTTTCAGCAGGAAATCACCCGATATGTCTTCCCAGCTCTCCTGCAGAAATTCCCAGAGGCACTTGTGGGTTGCTTTGCTTTGACTCTTCTGTCCAGTTTGTCCCACACAAGTTCTATGGGATTGAGGTCTGGACACTGGGCAGGCCAGGTCTTTAGTTTGAGTTGTCCTTCACGTTCCTCCTTCACGTTCCTCCTTCACCAGATAGTTCTTGCACAACTTCAAGGTGTGTTTCGGGTCGTTATCTTGCTGAAGAATGAAGGAGTGCCCAATTAGCTGTAATCCAGATGGAAGGTGCACTCAAACTGTTGATTGGTACTGTATATATATATGTTTTGTACGAACAGACTGTATCGTCACATAGTTTGATGGTTGGAATTAGTGAAATTTGTTCAAATAAGTTCTCTGGCTGTAAAAAGAGAATTGCTGACTAAATAATCGGCGCTAAAGAAATCAGCTTCTCATAACGACTAGGAAAATAATATAATATATGCCATTTAGCAGACGCTTTTATCCAAAGCGACTTACAGTAGTGAATGCATACATTTGTCCCAGTGGGAATCGAACCCACAACCTAAGCGTTGCCAATGCCATGCTCTACCTACTGAGCTACAGAACCACAAGGAAGAACGGGAGGAAGGAAGGAAAAGGAAGAACGGGAGCGCGCACTCTAGTGCAAAATGCTTAAATGCTTTTTCTGCATTTTGTACTACTTAATATTTATGCAATGATATGAAAAACATCTGGCCATCTCACTTTCTAACGCAGCACTGTTCACAGCATTCAACTGACCACACAATTCCACCGGAATCACAAAACAAGTGTGAATGCTTAATCCTTAACCGATTACAATGGCAAACCAACAGACACGTTTGGTCCCGATTTCGTCGCTGGTCTCTAACGCAAAAACAGATACCAGCGCCTGTTTCTATTCTCGCTCTTCAAGACAGTTGACAGTTCAGAATCGCACTACACAACGCATTTGTTTATGTCCGGTTAAAAAGCCCAGCTCAACCCTTCTAAGAAGAATGGGATCAACAGAAACAAAATCTGCCCAAAATGTAGTGAAATCACCAGCTCATGGTGAAAAACCTTACTAAATATAAAATAAAAAATAAAAATATATAATAATAAAAAATAAAAATACTTTTTTTAACTTTAATAGGGTCACATTGCGAAAACAGCACACATACATATTTAAAATTCAACTAATATGTATATTTAGATGCTTTCTGGTCCCTTTCAGACTGTGTGTGTGTGTGTGTGTGTGTGTGTGTGTGTGTGAGTGTGTGTGTGTGTGTGTGTGTGAGTGTGTGTGTGTGTGTGTGTGTGTGTGTGACTGTGTGTGTGTGTGTGCGTGTGTGTGTGTGTGTGTGTGTGTGACTGTGTGTGTGTGTGTGTGTGTGTGTGTGTGACTGTGTGACTGTGTGAGTGTGTGTGTGTGTGTGTGTGTGTGTGTGCGTGCGTGCGTGCGTGCGTGCGTGCGTGCGTGTGTGACTGTGTGTGTGTGTGTGTGTGTGTGTGTGTGTGTGTGTGAGTGAGTGAGTGAGTGAGTGTGTGTGTGTGTGTGTGTGTGTGTGTGTGTGTGTGTGTGTGTGTGTGTGTGTGTGTGACTGTGTGTGTGACTGTGTGTGTGTGTGACTGTGTGTGTGTGTGTGTGTGTGTGTGTGTGTGTGTGTGTGTGTGTGTGTGTGTGTGTGTGTGTGTGTGTGTGTGTGTGTGTGTGTGTGTGTGTGTGTGACTGTGTGTGTGTGTGTGTGACTGTGTGTGTGTGTGTGTGTGTGTGTGTGTGTGTGTGTGTGTGTGTGTGTGTGCGTGACTGTGTGTGTGTGTGTGTGTGTGTGTGTGTGTGTGTGTGTGTGTGTGTGTGTGTGTGTGTGTGTGTGTGTGTGTGTGTGTGTGTGTGTGTGTGTGTGTGAGTGTGTGTGTGTGTGTGTGTGTGTGTGTGTGTGTGTGGGGGGGGCTCAGACAAGCCACTGAGCATTGTCATTAACCTGTCAATCAAGCTCATCTTCAGCAGCTGCTGTCTCACTGGCAGATCACGGCGAACTTAAATTACATTTCCTGGAGCGAGTGGGACAGATTTCACATGGCCAGCACAAAAAAGCTCTTAGCCGTGGCATATCAACTATTTATGCCCAGTTCACTTAAAACGGTGTCATGTCATCTCCATTAAGCTCTTATGCAGCTTATACAAAGATCCTGTCCACCACCAAGGATGAAGGAGGAAGATCCTGTCCACCACTAAGAAGATCCTGTCCATCACTAAGAAGATCCTGTCCACCACTAAGAATGAATGAGGAACATCCTGTCCACCACTAAGAAGATCCTGTCCACCACTAAGAATGAATGAGGAACATCCTGTCCACCAATAAGAAGATCCTGTCCACCACTAAGAAGATCCTGTCCATCACTAAGAAGATCCTGTCCACCACTAAGAAGATCCTGTCCATCACTAAGAAGATCCTGTCCACCACTAAGAAGATCCTGTCCATCAGTAAGAAGATCCTGTCCACCACTCAGAATGAATGACAGTCCCATGTCTACCCTGGAAAGCACCAACACTCTCAGACCTCACAGCAGCTGAAACAGAGATGTTCACCGTCGCGTGCGTGCGTGTGAGAGGGGACAGCAGTGAGCGGACGCATGGCAGGTGTGACGGCACGAGAGCGCAAGAGGGAGCGAGAGACACAGCGAGCCACGGCGTTTCTTACATAACGAGACGTCTGCAGACAGCAGGAAGCACACACTGCTCTTAAGTACTCCAGGGGTATAAACGCAGGATCGTGGAGGACAGCCCCCCCCTCCTAGCCCCCAAGGACATTGTGAACTAGACGCATATTAATGTTTCAGGCCCAGATGATGTCAGAGCCGATGCACATCAGCCTTGTTTTCCCTGTGTGGTGGTGGTGATGAAGAGGCGGTATGCCACCGCCCCCCCCAGTCACAATAACCACCGAACACAGCCAAAGCACACCCATGGGGGGCCTCCCGGGTGCTCTAGCGGTTACAACGTTCGACGCTGGCCACTGTGACCGGGGTTCAATTCCTGGGGTCGGCTGGGGGTCGGGCTCTGGCTGGGAGTGCCACTAGGGGGCGACGATTGGCTGTCCGCCCCAGGGAGGGGGGAGGGGAAAGCCGATATGAGTTTGCCGAGTATGGGAGTGGCTCTGTGTACCGGAGTTACATTCGACAGGCTTGGCGAGTGCCATCTCGGAGGAGACGATACTTTGCCTTTGTCACTGCCGTCACTGTCACTGGGGCTATGGCAGTGAACTCACAATACGAGGGGGGGGGATTGACATGAAAAATAGAGGGTGTAATTGGCTACTAAATTGGCACGGTTTCCGCAAGCCAATCGGGTGAGGGAGGCGGTAAAGAGCGCACACTGCGTTCTCTTCTGGTGTCTGTTACTCTCGCTTTGCATTATATGCAAAATCTGGTCGGTCACAGACACGCAGGTCAAAACGGCAGGCAGGCTGAAAATAAGAGGCATTAAAATACAGTCTGTTGTTGTCTGATGTGTTACCAAAAAAAAAAAAAAAAAAAAAAAAAAAAAAAAGGATTGGCAGGCAAATACTACTCTCAGAATATGTAGTCAAATCTCTTTAATTGATTAAAAAAATTAAAAAATACAAAATCTGTGAATATATGCCAGTGTGATCTGGTGAAATGGAGCAATCCTTTTGCTTTGTTTGCGACTCAATGTTTGTGATTGTTTACGACACGCTAACCAGACAACACGTTTGTCTAACCCCCACCGGGGGCAGAATTCATACAGCCGTATGGTCTTGCATGGCTGTGTTTTCATGAACAGGAACAGTTGGTGCCCCAGGGACTCGATGACAAGCTGGGTGAGTTTAACTGTGTGGGGTCTGCTGTAGAGCAGACAGACAGAAACACACTCAGGAACAATGTCTGAATGTGTGGTGACTACGGAGGAGAATATAGGCAGGAACACAATCTCAGCGAGCGATTTAGCTATAAAAATTAAACCAGGGGGGTAACAGCAGCTGCCATGTCTTCATAAAGGTCTTCTTCACTGATGTTAACTGCCATTGAGACGCAGTAAATCCATCCATTACTTAAGCCTTCTCTTATAAACCAGTCCAACTAAAAAACAATCGCTCACTGCCTTTTCCAAGGCAGTCAGGATGTTGATTTGACAAAATTGCAGTGTGCAGTGTGAGAAGAAAAAAAATATATTGTAATTTTATAAATAAATGTCACAATAATGAAAAGGTTTTTAAGAACGCCAACTTTTTAAGGAGAAGAACATTTGTGATGAACAACGACAGAAACACTGCTCATTGAGGTGGTGGGACGGACGGTTTGGGAGACGATGGAGGGAATGAACAGGGGGGGTTGTGTCAGGCTTCAGTACAGAGGCAGGGTTAACCCCCCCCTCCTCCAGCCCGGTCACATGGGTGTCTGCAGGGCGATTGAGGCCCCCCTCCCTCTCCTTGGCGGAGAGGAACTTGACCTCCTTTCGCTCGGTTTCTCCCAGCTGCACAGACGTGGCAGACGGCGCCGAACACGCCGGAGCGCAGACACCGTGCCTCTCGGAGCGCCCGCCGCCGCTCCTCCGCGCGCCGCGCCGCTAACCAGAGCCGACAGTTCAGAGCCCCCCCCCCCCTCCCTCCTCAGCCCGCGCAGCCTGTGTTTGTTTCTAAATAGAGCGTGTTTATTAAAGAGGGCTCTGTGTAAACAAACAGCCCCGCTAAAGTGGCGGGAAGGGGGGGGAGGTCTGTGTGACAGCACTGATCATTCCCCCTTTTTCAATGCTAACCGCTAAAGGGTACTCTGTGCTGCCCGCTGGGTGGATCAGAATGAGACGTGTCTTTGTTGCTGTTCACACTTAAGTGTGTAGGAATGTTTCTCGATGTTGCTGAGAACACACACACAGACAGTGTGCTAGCAATGTCAAAATGTCAAGATGGAAGCGATGACAAGACCAGGGTTGTTGGGGGGGTGGGGGATCGATAGAGATTTGAACCAGCGAATGTCGTAAGACATCGTGTTTTAAAATGTGTTTACCGCCCCCCACCCCCCCCCCACCCCACAAAAAGAACAAAGACATGGGGGGGTGCGAATGACAGTTTTTATCAAAAGCCCTCCCCCCAGCCTCATAGAAGCCCCCCCAGTCGATGCGCTGTTTCAGAACTCGAGTCATGCGCGCGGAAAGCCCTCGCCGGTACATTAGATGGCGAACGCCTTGTCGCCGCGTGTAGCTCCGTGGCGTAATCTCCACCGCGGACGGTGGGCGGATGGGCGGGCGGGGCGCGTCTCGTCTCCGGGGCGGCAGACGTGGTGCACCGAGCCGCAGAATGTAGGGCAGCGCACGGAACACTGTGTGCCGCCCGCCGGTGACATCACGGCCCGGACGCTGGCGGGAACGCGGTGTGGCCCGGACGCATCTGCGCTCTCCTCCACGCCACGGCGGGCCCTGAGGGTCGAGAGCGCCCAGCTCTCCTCTCTCCTCTCCTCCGCTCTCCTCCCCTCCTCTGCTCCCCTCTGCTCCCCTCCGCTCTTCTCCTCTCTTCTCTTCTCCCGTCCCCTCCCCTCCCCTCTCCTCTCCTCTCCTCTCCTCCCTCTCCTCCCCTCTCCTCTCCCTCTCCTCCTCCCCCTCCCCTCCCCTCCCCTCCCCTCCTCTCCTCCCCTCCCTCCCCTCCCTCCCCTCTCCTCCCCCCTCCCTCCCTCTCCCCTCCCCTCCTCCCTCCTCCCCTCCCTCTCCTCTCCTCCCCCTCCCCTCCCCCCTCCCTCCCTCCTCCCCTCCCCTCCCTCTCCTCTCCTCTCCTCTCCTCTCCTCTCCTCTCCTCTCCTCTCCTCTCCTCTCCTCTCCTCTCGAGCGTCATGGAGACTCATTAAAGGGCCAGTGTCACGTATAACCTGATAAAAGGCAGCAGTGTAGTGTAGTGGTTAGGGGAACTGGGCTTGTAACTCAGAGGTCGCAGGTTCGATTCCCAGGTGGCGACACATTTCTGTAATTTTGCACAGAGCCTATGTTCATGGAGTGTAGCATGCAGTTCTCCTTTAAACGTATCTGTGGTGGTAGAAACGTATCAGGCCATGTGATTTGGTATGTCTGAGCGCATTATGGCGGTCCAAACAGAAAATCCCCTCTGACCGAGGGAGTTGGCCTGAGGCCTGCTTTACGGGGGTCGAGGCCTGGATTCTCTTTTGCTTAGTGCTTTGTGACAATGCATTTGTTTAAAAATAATAATAATAATAAATAAATAAATAACACTATTAATGTATATACAACTCGGCTTTGGGAGTAGGCAAGTTATGGCTTTCATTTTGAAACGGTTTGCACGTTGAAAGCAATGTTCCTCATTTTTCCCAATACGCGGATTGGCCTGGCAGAGATGAATACCAAACCAGTAGCTGTGCATGCCCATAACGGTGAACTGAGTGCATCTTTCCACCCTGACCCAGGGTAACGCACAACATTCTCAATACATCTTACACAGTCTGGAGAACGTTATACAATTATATTTATTATTATTATTATCATCATCATAATTTTTAAACAGTCAAAGTCCATTTGTCACTCATGGGAACAATGTGGTTCTGTGTGGCTCAGTAGGTAGAGTGTGGTTCTGTGTGGCTCAGTAGGTAGAGCGTGGTTCTGTGTGGCTCAGTAGGTAGAGCGTGGTTCTGTGTGTCTCAGTAGGTAGAGCGTGGTTCTGTGTGTCTCAGTAGGTAGAGCGTGGTTCTGTGTGGCTCAGTAGGTAGAGCGTGTTTCTGTGTGGCTCAGTAGGTAGAGTGTGGTTCTGTGTGGCTCAGTAGGTAGAGCGTGGTTCTGTGTGTCTCAGTAGGTAGAGCATGGTTCTGTGTGTCTCAGTAGGTAGAGCGTGGTTCTGTGTGTCTCAGTAGGTAGAGCGTGGTTCTGTGTGTCTCAGTAGGTAGAGTGTGGTTCTGTGTGGCTCAGTAGGTAGAGCGTGGTTCTGTGTGGCTCAGTAGGTAGAGTGTGGTTCTGTGTGGCTCAGTAGGTAGAGCGTGGTTCTGTGTGGCTCAGTAGGTAGAGCGTGGTTCTGTGTGGCTCAGTAGGTAGAGCGTGGTTCTGTGTGGCTCAGTAGGTAGAGCGTGGTTCTGTGTGTCTCAGTAGGTAGAGCGTGGTTCTGTGTGTCTCAGTAGGTAGAGTGTGGTTCTGTGTGGCTCAGTAGGTAGAGCGTGGTTCTGTGTGGCTCAGTAGGTAGAGCATGGTTCTGTGTGGCTCAGTAGGTAGAGCGTGGTTCTGTGTGGCTCAGTAGGTAGAGCATGGTTCTGTGTGACTCAGTAGGTAGAGCGTGGTTCTGTGTGGCTCAGTAGGTAGAGCATGGCGCTGACAACACAGACACCACACACACACACACACACACACACACACACACACACACACACACACACACACACACACACACACACACACAGCAGCATGTGCTCACAGCCTCGTGTTGGTCAACAACACAGTGACGGGGTCAAAGGTCACGCGCCGTCGCTGTTCTCACCCCCTCCCCTCCCCCCTCCTCCTCCCCCCCCCCACCCCCCCCCCCCCCCCACCCCACCATCTCAATCACCGCAGAGCGCATTCCCAGATCAGACGACCGCTCAGGATATTAACGGGGGCATCAAAAGGTCGACGAGCATCGCTGTCGGTGAAAACAAACACGGGCAGAGTATCGGGACGGGCGTATCAAAACATTAATTAATTTTCCCAGTGTGCGCGGCTGGCTCGGGCTGTCTGGCGTTTCCGGCTTAAACCGCTCCGGCCGCGAATCGTCGGCTTAAAACAGAGAAGGATGAACCACCTACCTTCAAATCGATGATTACTCTCAACCTGTTCACGTTTCTCGATTATCAATCAAGCAATTCATTAGGTGAGGTTGTCACTGAGTTTCTCAAAGCTAGTGCCCTATCCAGTTAACAGAGAAGTTAAAAGTGTACTATTCTCTACTAATGATTCTGTTGGTTTTTACTCAATTAAACCTTTTTATTTTATTTAAAATAATTATTAGGAGTGCCACATATAATTGTGACATCTCTTTTGAAGAGAGGAAAAAAAAAAAAAAAAAAAAAAACCTTTCTCAGAAAAAGTAAAAAAATAATATTATTTAAAAATAAAACAATTATAAAATGTATAATTTTACGAATTAATAAAAAAAAAGTATTAGTATAAAAGAATACATCTTTACAGATTTTGTGGAGCACACAACACAGCTCATTACCTGTATCGTATATTTTATACAGACTCGTTTTTTTGGTGCTCATCAGACTGCATCTCCTCAGAACCCTGCAAAGCAAGGTGGCCTGCAGAGGAATGTGAATATCAGGTTAAAGTGCCTGATGTCCAGCAGCCTGTAAGCTGATATAATGTGCGTATGCACGTTGTGATCTCGCCGCGCTGGCACAGCAGAGCTCATCCATCTTGGATTTTACGCCCAACCTGGGGCCTGAGGATCTCTTTCTGCCTGCGCCAAAACCCGTCCGCTCTGAAAACACGCTCGCATCGATACCGCCTCCCTGCAAACAAGCGCATGCCATGGACACAAACCACCTGAGTCACATTACATTACATTACATTACAGGCATTTGGCAGACGCTCTTATCCAGAGCGACTTACAACAAAGTGTTAACCGTAGTCAAGAACAGTTTAGCTGAAAGCCACCGTAGAGGCAAGTACAGTTCCAGGTGCTAGGAGCAACCACATAGTTAAACTAGGACCCTGTAGGTAAATCTGTAGCCACAATTCAAAGGAGCAATAAAACAATCAGTGCTGAAAATATTGGGGAAATAATGCCTAAACCTAATACAATACATAAACAAGTAGACATAAGTGCAATACTAGACAGCTATGTCCCTAAGTAACAAAACCGGACTACAGGGAGAGGTGCACCCTGAAGAGGTGAGTCTTCAGTCGTCGCTTAGGTCACTAAGACAACGAGACAGGCGGGGAGAGAGCATAGAAACAAAATAACCTCGAAAACAAACTACCCGAGTTACTGAGATTACTGTCAAGCAGACCAGCGTAAAGAGTGCACACAAAACATCACTAAATAAATAAATAAATAAATAAAGTTTTCTCAAACCGAAACCCGGCTGTGCCAGACCGGCTCTGGTCGAGAGCCTCGATCCGGGGGAGGGATCCGGGTGGCTGTCTGGAGGATTGGTGAGCCGGCATTGGCTCGCTGAGAAGTGAGAAGGATGTCTCCAGAAAGTAGGTGGATGAGGTCCATCGCTAATTCATGGAGAACCCCAGAGGAGGAAGGGTCCTAATTTACCCTGCTGCCATCAAACAAACAAACAAATAAATAAACAAACAAACAAACAAACAAACAAATAAAGCCTGATCTCATGGGTCAGAAATGGACCGGTCCTGGCTTCCTGGAGGAACTGTGTTCCATGAACTGGGCTGGTGAATTACATCCAGGACCAACAACGACTTGTTGTCAGTATAGAAGCGGCTTCTGCAGGACCAGGGTTTGGGGTGAAACAAGAGCACCTTACATCACCAGTGTCACAAAAACAGGGGGGGGGAGGCTGGCGGATTGCACAGCGGTCTAACGCACCCCTCTGGTCCTGAGGTGAGCTGCCTATCAGGGACATGGTTCAAAACCCGTCTCTGCCAGACTGGCCCTGGCCGTTAGCCCCGATCGGAGCGGCGTTCGGCTGTCCGCTCCTGAGGGAGGGGGGTCGGCACAAAGGAAGCACGTAAGGAAAGGGGGTCGGTGAAGGAGGCGGATCATCGCCGGCCTCGGAGAGTAGCTTGCCCCATAGAGACAGGCGGCGAGTTTGTGGGGGAAGGGTTAATCGAAATAGAGGGTATAATTGGCACACAAGGGGGTGAGAGTCAGTGTACCCCACAGTGTACCCCCCCCATTATGCCATTAAACTAAAGCACAGAGCTGGCACCTCATGAAAGGTACATGAAGCCAATTTGTTCCATAGCGTCCTTTATCCAGTTACAGAAAGCAGGTGACCGAGTGCACGGCGGGAACGGAATCCTGCAGACAGCGCAGAGCCCCTCCGGAGACAACCCTAAACCCACGGCGCGGCGAGGACGACAAAGACGCTGACAGCGCCTGACGACGGGGACGGGGCGAGGTGCGAAGCGGCAGGTGTGATGAATGAGGCCGTCCCGACACAGGTGTGTGGGGGGGCCTGGTTGACACCGAGACGTGTGAAAATCCCGCCGCGCTGACAGAAACAGAAACGAGAGGCGTGGGGGGGGGGGCTTTTGTGTCAGGAGCACAATGTGGGAACGACGTCTCCCTCTCCTGCACTGCAGGGCGAAATGGAGAAGACGCAGGACTGTGTGAACTCTGCAGCGTAGCTGGCTTTAAGCAGCCGCGCTAATGGAGGAACAGCATTACGCTGTGCAGTTTATAGTGCCATTCAATCCACAACAACCATTACACTGTGGGTTTTATAGCGCTATTCAATCTGCTCACGTTGCACATTGTTCTTCAATTGAAACTCAAGCAGTCTCACGTATTTGCTGCCTCTACAATTGAATGCGCCAGTGGCACTGGCCACAGGGATTAAAACGTAAATCTAAAACAAAGGAACACCTCACAAGGTCTGTTCAGCAACACCCTGATGTGTATGATTTTATTATTCATAAAACAAACAATACATTTTTGGCTCCCTTCCGTAAGCCATCGGGGTTGACCACAACGACAAAGGCAAGGCGCTGAAACACAGAACTTTCTTCAATAAAATCACATCAGTGTCCAAACACGAGCAGCTGGGCTGTCGCTGAACAGAGCGAGACGTTCCGTTCCGTTCGTTAATCGCAGCTGTGGAGAGACCACAGTGACAGTGTGCTGACCGGCCTTCTGAAAAGGGGCGAAAAGCACAAAGTCCTCTCTGCGATTGCTCTACTCAGCAGCAGCAGCACAATATGCATTTTCCTGTCGTTAAACAACAGACAGGTCTGGCCTTCCCAGTTTCCTGGATCAATATTGATGGGTATTGTGCACAGCGGTCAGCTATGTTTGTTTGGGGGAATATCGACGTCGGCATCGCGTTCTCCCGGTAGCGTTTCAGCTCGATACGCAGATGTCTCCTCTATCCGGACCGCCGCAAACTCCCGAGGAGCTCAGCCGCCGCGCGCAGCATCGGTCGGCTTTCCGAAGGATTACTCACAAACGGATTTAAGTCTTGTTTTCTGATTCATTGTCTTTCGTCACTCAAAACAATGAAGATTTTTCTTTAACCCGGGATAATATTTTCAGCACTGCGGGGGGAGACACAGTTCCTTAGTCTCAAATTCTGCTAAGCTGTTATGATTTCTGTGCTTGAGTTTACGACGCAGGGAAACGCTGCTGTCAACCTTCAGACGCGCGGCACCTCTCTTCAAAGGCATTCGGCCGGCGGTTCGATGAACACGAAAATACACAAAACTCAGGGAAAATATTTGGTCAGTCATGCCAAGCGGTCATATATCTGCCCGGTAAGGGATATTTATTTGCACACTGCATCCAGATAAACTTGTATTACCAAACACTCGACTTTACAGGAAAGGTTGAATGAATTTGATTTCAGGTACTGTGTATATGTATACATTTGAAAGTGTAAGGTCATGTTTGGGAGGACAGCCTTAGGTACCCTGTGTGTGTGTGTGTGTGTGTGTGTGTGTGTGTGTGTGTGTGTGTGTGTGTGTGTGTGTGTGTGTGTGTGTGTGTGTGTGTGTGTGTGTGTGTGTGTGTGTGTGTGAGTGTGTGTGTCTGTGTGTGTGTGTGTGTGTCTGTGTGTGTGTGTGTGTGTGTGTGTGTGTGTGTGTGTGAACCTGTTTCCTGAGGTAATGGAGGCTTGTCCATCTTAATACCACCACCTTATTCTTAAAACCTTTCTAATATGAGTTACCCGGTCGATTGACAAAATGTGGTAAATAAAAACCATGGTTTACAAAGCAAAAGTGCTTCTGTTTTTAACAAATGTGAGCATGGTGTTTCAAATGCTGTAAATTCTGCAACGTTCAGTTTGTATGACTGCAAGCAAGAATGCACAAAGTAAAGAAAAATAAAAAATAGGTCCCATTGAGGGGTGAGGGTGTGGGCACAGAGCGTGGGTGGGGTACGGGGGTGGCGTTAGTCACTCACCCATGTGTTGGGCAGTGTGTGTGTGGGGTTAATCACTCACCCATGTGTTGGGCAGTGTGTGTGGGGTTAATCACTCACCCATGTGTTGGGCAGTGTGTGGAGTTATTCACTCACCCATGTGTTGGGCAGTGTGTGTGTGGGGTTAATCACTCGCCCATGTGTGGGCAGTGTGTTGGGCAGGGTGTGTGTGGGGTTAATCACTCACCCATGTGTTGGGCAGTGTGTGTGTGGGGTTAATCACTCACCCATGTGTTGGGCAGTGTGTGGGGTTAATCACTCACCCATGTGTTGGGCAGTGTGTGTGTGGGGTTAATCACTCGCCCATGTGTGGGGTTAATCACTCACCCATGTGTTGGGCAGTGTGTGTGGGGTTAATCACTCACCCATGTGTTGGGCAGTGTGTGTGTGGGGTTAATCACTCACCCATGTGTTGGGCAGTGTGTGGGTTAATCACTCACCCATGTGTTGGGCAGTGTGTGGGGTTAATCACTCACCCATGTGTTGGGCAGTGTGTGGGGTTAATCACTCATGTGTTGGGCAGTGTGTGGGGTTAATCACTCACCCATGTGTTGGGCAGTGTGTGTGGGGGGTTAATCACTCACCCATGTGTGTGGGCAGTGTGTGGGCAGTGTGTGTGGGGTTAATCACTCACCCATGTGTTTGGCAGTGTGTATGTGGGGTTAATCACTCACCCATGTGTTGGGCAGTGTGTGTGTGGGGTTGGTCACTCACCCATGCTGTTGGTGGAGCTGCACCACATGAGCAGGAAGCTGGTGCAGATGAGGTTCAGGAGGCCGAACAGCAGGATCCTCCAGGACTGAAACACAGGCCCAGCACAGTCACATGCCGGCATCATCACAGTCACACGCCAACACATGAGCAGGGGGTGACGCACAGGTCACGGGTCACAGGTCACAGGGTCACGGGTCACAGGTCACAGGGTCACCCAGGGCAGCCATTTACCTCACATACAGTGTGGACGTATCATGCACTCTCTCTCTCACGGTCTCACCCTCAGTCCCACACACCTCTAAATCAGTCACACAAGGGCTGCTCAGCATGTGCCACGAACTCAAGGGCCACCTGAACTCTTTCCCTGGGGTTCGTCCTTCACTTCTTTACGCTCTTAAGCACATCGATATGTCCGACGATAAGCGATAACTGCAATCTTGCCGACTACGCCCCACTGAAAGGTCGGAAGGTGAGCAGAGCGCGACGGTATCGTGTGAGGTTTCTGCACCCAGAAAAATAGCGATTTTCAATCTCAAAACAGCAGTGTGCCTTGCAGTAGGTTATAGATTTTTCTGTTCCACAGATTCTGTGCAGACACTCTCGCCCCACACGGGAGCTCCGACAGACAGATCCAGTCCCTCTGCGTCTCAGAAAACACACCAAAGTGTTGTGGGACAGTGTCCACTGACACACACAAACAGGAGGAGGAGGCGTCGACCACCAGCCTGGCCCTCCAGACCAGCGCAGTCACCGTCTCCTCGTTTGTTTGTGTGGAAGGCTTTATTTACCCGGCTCCCGGTTCGAGCAGGGCTACTCCAGGGCTCTTCTGATACGGCGCACTCTTGCCCATTTTACCAATGAGAACTAAAATAAATATTATTCAGATGCATCAGACGTGTCCAGGTCGTGAGAGGACATTTGTGTGTGTATGTGACACATTTCAGCGCAGCAGTGAGGAGTGAGCGAGTGACCATATCAGACCAGCCAAAATATGGTGCGTTAGTGACTACGCTGATCCACTGTGTATCTGTGATATTTAATACATATTAAATATGTGCAGTTTTTGTGTGTGTATTTCAGATACTGAATTTTAATGTGTGTGTATGTGAGTGAGTGGTGAGTGTGTGTGTGTGGTGAGTGAGTGAGTGAGTGAGTGTGTGAGTGTGTGTGTGTGTGTGAGTGAGTGTGAGTGTGAGTGTGTGAGTGTGTGTGTGTGTGTGTGTGTATGTGTGAGTGTGTGAGTGTGAGTGAGTGAGTGAGTGAGTGTGTGTGTGTGTGTGTGTGTGTGTGTGTGTGTGTGTGTGTGTGTGTGTGTGTGTGTGAGGGGGGGGGGGTTAATCCTTAGTGCCTTCCCAGCGCTGGTGTTGTCAGTAGCGCCCCACTGGGTCTGGTGTCAGGTGTGAAAGACGAAGGCTCCGGGTGCGAGACGGCGGCGATCCGCCCTGTCACTTACGACGACACCCCGCAGACATCCGGGGCGCTAAGCAACCCAGTTAGCCGCGGCAAAAAGGCGCGATCGCTGACAGCGGCCATTATCACCTCGCCTTTGAGTCTCTGCTGGGGCCCGCCCCCTGCTGCTGCTGCACAGAGCCCAGACCAATCAGAGACCAGAGCAATCAGAGCCCAGACCAATCAGAGCCCAGAGCAATCAGAGCACAGACAAATCAGAGCCCAGACCAATCAGAGCCCAGACCAATCAGAGCCCAGACCAATCAGAGCGCAGACCAATCAGAACCCAGACCAATCAGAGCCCAGAGCAATCAGAGCGCAGACCAATCAGAGCACAGACCAATCAGAGCACAGATCAATCAGAGCACAGACCAATCAGAGCCCCACCCCGCTACACACCCTGCACCTCGCTTCAGCATCACAGCAGCCTCTGCATTTAGATGTGGGCTGAACATTGAATTGGATTGAATTGAACATTGCATTTTTGGCGATTTTCAAGCGCTTTACAATGGCAGTGTTAGCAGTGTAGTGTAATGGTTAGGGAGCTGGGCTTGTAACTCAGAGGTTGCAGGTTCAATCCCCAGGTGGGGGCACTGCTGTTGTACCCTTGAGCAAAGGCACTTAACCTGAATTGCTTCAGTAAAACTAGGACAGCCGCGTTGGCAGAGCGTTTGGCCCAGCGTTGTCAGCGCCTCTCCCGGGGGGCTGGTGCGGACGCCCCTCGCTCCGGGCCAGCCCTCTGGCAGATGGGCCGCTCCCAAAGCTGCTTAGCGAGGGCGGGGTCGAGGACGGCCAGGGTGCCCATGCCCCCAGCGGCCCCTATGGGGGGCCCAGCCCAGGCCCCGGACGCTGGCAGATGGAGCGCACACGCATAATTCCTAAAGAGGGGATTGAACTCGACGTATCGCGAGCGTGGAGACAATGCCCGCCATGCGAAACGCTTTTTACAAACCAGTGGGGGGTACAGGTTTAAACTTGACATATGCGCCCGGCATGGGAAACGATCTTTCTGCTACAAACCAGTGGGGGGTGTGTGTGTGTGTGTGTGTGTGTGTGTGTGTGTGACAGGTTTAAACTTGACATTGATGGAGAAAATAAGCTGTATTCCCTCTCTATCCATATTGGCCAGGCAGATCTGTATCTGCTGTAGATAACCTGCCCGTGTGTGTGTGTGTGTGTGTGTGTGTGTGTGTGCTGTGTGTCTGTGTGTGTGTGTGTGTGTGTGTGTGTGTGTGTGTGTGTGTGTGGATTTACTTGATCCTCAATCCAGCAGCGCATCACTACGTTTTCTGTCCCTCATCCAGAGTGACCCTTACACACAGCTAACATCTTTACCTGTTACACACTCATATGGCTGGGTGCTGCACTGAAGCTGTTCAAGGCTAAATTCAAAGGTTTATGCTTAAAAGCTATTTAAAAATAAAGCTATTTGAGGTCATTAAAACGCTATTAAGATGACGAGCCTTGATGGGCTGAACGGCCTGTCACCATTCATTCTAATGACCTTTAATGTCTTTAAGTTTACCATGGTTCAATGGCAGTGGCCTGCCTAAGATTTGAACCAGCAACCTCTCATTTACAAGCCCAGCTCCCTAACAACTGTACTACACTGCTGCCCGCTTGTCCTTCATCCTCAGTTCAGTGCATTCCTGCACTCTGTCCTTCTCTTGGCTGGGGGGGGGTTAGGGGAGGGGGAGGGGTGCCTGCAAGCTGAAGCACTGAGTTTGAGACTTGGTGCACTCTGGGCTGTGAACCCATCCCCTGCTGGTTTAGGACCAGGGGACTCAAGCTGAGTGGGTGGAGCTGGGAGGGGGTAGGGGGGACTCGAGCCAACCACCGGCAGGAGGGGGTGGGGCTTCCAGTCGATTGAGTACAGGCCGCTGTGAATGTACGCAATTGAATGTTAACAAGCCTCAAACATTTTAAATTCCTTCTGCTTTCAATGTTGCAAAAGAACCACAGATACAGTGAAGAGCACAATCCCCAGACACGTTTGGGAGATGAAAGATTACTTCTGGGGGGCTGCGCTGTGCATTATGGGAGATTGATAAACGGCTTAATTAATGTCCTTATGAAAATGTCTGCTTGGAAATCTGTCCTTAATCCAGAGGAACCTCCTACAGGCGGAACGCTGGAGCCCTCGTCGCCAGGACAACGCTAACAGCAGAGAACAACACAGAATGTTGAGCCTTCGTCGCCAGGGCAACACTAACAGCAGAGGGGCACACAGAATGTTGAGCTCTCATTGCCAGGGCAACACTAACAGCAGAGAACAACACAGAATGTTGAGCTCTCGTCGCCAGGACAACGCTAACAGCAGAGGGGCACACAGAATGTTGAGTCCTGTTGCCAGGACAACGCTAACAGCAGACAAGCACACAGAATGTTGAGCCCTGTTGCCAGGGCAACGCTAACAGCAGAGAAGCACACAGAATGTTGAGCCCTGTCACCAGGACAACGCTAACAGCAGAGAACAACATAGAATGTTGAGCTCTCATTGCCAGGACAACGCTAACAGCAGAGAGGCACACAGAATGTTGAGTCCTGTTGCCAGGACAACGCTAACAGCTCTTACCCGTCTGTCCCCCGTCACCATACGGAGCTCTTCTTTAAACCTCCCGAAGCAGGACCTGTGCGCTCTGCGGAACGGATGGAAGGAACTCTGGGGAGAAAAGGAGAAGAACAACATAAGACACACAAGTTACGCTTTTTCCCTTTAAAAGACATCTGACATTTTTGGCATTTAGCAGACGCTCTTATCCGGAGCGACTTACAAGATGCAAGTGAAAGAGTGAAAAGTGAAAGAATCGAAACCCCCATCTCTACTAGACCGGTCCTTGTCGTCAGCCCTGATCGGGGGTGGCGTTTGGCTGTCCGCCCAAGGGGGAGGGGGGAGGGCGAGCCGGCATGAGTTAGCTGAGAAGCATGTAAGGGAGTCTCCAGAACGTGGGTGGGGGCGAATTCCATTTCGAAGGAAGAGGAGTTCGCTGCCCTCAGAGAATTAGCTTCCCTCGTAGAGACGAGCGGTGGACTCGTGTGGGGAGGGTAAATCAAAATAAATGGAGGGTGTAATTGGCATTGGCTACTAAATTGGGAGAAAAACAGGAAAAAAATCTGAAACTATTAATTTATTTATTTTTAAAGTGAAAGAATGAAAGAATTCTGAACAGAGCACTGAGCCCAACGGTGTTTGGAGGTCAACATCACACTGTAGCCTGTGCTGGTGTCTATATCTTTGTCATTAACGGTTAAACCATGTTAAATACATTTCCGGTGAATTTCCCTTAAAATATTCTGGACAAATAGACAGACAAATGTGCTCCTGTTTCTGAGTTTGCGCTGTTTCAGATGCTACATTAACCTTGTGGTCTCGAGTTCAAAGTGATTGTGAAATTATTAGCACTTGAAATATGTTCAATTGTGCTTATGGTACTCAGACTATAATTCACAATAGTGGGATTCCTGGCCACTTCATGGTCAATATTTAATGTGAAAATCCAGGCCTTACACAATACTGACACCTAGTGGCCAATAGTACTACATGCACTCCAGCACTAATGCTAACTAGACGGTCTTGATTCTTAGTAGTGAATTCAATGAAATGACTAAATAAACCGTTTCCATGGGGGAAATGTGCCTTTTTTTAATTTTTATCAAGGGCTTTTCAAGCTATTCTGTAGTCACTTTGGGCAACCACCAAATAATCATATTTCTTTCAAAACAAGGATGCATTTTATTTTTTATTTTTAGAAGTATGACAACAACATAGCATTCAGAGTTCTAGACAGAAAGAAGGGAAAAGAAAGACTTCCCCTCCCTGCAGCGTGTTTTAGCCATCGCTGTGTTGCTATGATTCAGCTGCTGCCATGGTCTGCTCTAGCAATGGGAGATGGTACAGAGGCATCATGGGTGGAGCTACCATATTACACCAGTAACTCACTGATTTGAACCAATCAAAGTGTTTTGTTGTGAAGAGAAAAATGTTTTGATTGGCTCAAACAAGTCAGTGATTGGCAGCTAATAGGGGTGTAACGGCACACGTATTGGTACCGAACCGTTCGGTACAGGACTTTCGGTTCGATACGCACTGTGAACCGAACGAATGCAATCTTGCTTTAACCACTAATGCACGTGCGGAACTTTTTTGTGTGCCGTTGCAGCCGTTATTGATGGGCATTCTTTTTTCTTTAAGAAAGAAAGATATGTGCCTTACTTTGTTCAGTAAACGATGGCCAATTAGCCACTGTTTACAAAGTTAATAATAAATCAAAAGCAATCTTATGTTTTGTATTTCTTTTTTCACCCGCTGTACCGAAAGCGTACCGAACCGTGACTTCAAAACCGAGGTACGTACCGAACCGTGATTCCTGTGTACCGTTGCACCCCTAGCAGTGAACAGGGGTGCCCAAGTCCGGTCCTCGAGTTCTAACTGGGTGTGCAGGCCTTTGTTTCAGCCCTGCACTAACTCGCCTAATTTGAATATTAATTGTCTTGACGAGCAGTTAATTACTGAAATTAGGTGTGTTAGTGAAGGGATTAATGAAAACCAGGTGTGTTAGTGAAGGTACGAAGCACAAGAAGAACTGGTACTCTTGCTTCATTACATTACATTACATTACAGGCATTTAGCAGACGCTCTTATCCAGAGCGACTTACAGTTTACATTTCTTTACAATCCATTTATACAGCTGGATATTAACTGAAGCAATTCAGGTTAAGTACCTTGGTCAAGGGTACAACAGCAGTGTCCCACCTGGGGATTGAACCTGCAACCTTAACATTACAAGCCCAGTTCCCTAACCATTATACCACACTGCCTGCCTGCCTGCCTGCCTGCTTCGCCATCGTTACCAAGATGGCTGACAGCAGAGGCTGCATGACTGGGAAACAGGCAGAAGGGCAGGTGTGCAGTTTCATCGGTGTTTCCACTCGATCATTTTGTGACAGATCTTACTCACCAACACGTAGGTGTCCGTTTCCTGCTTCTTCCGGTGAACTGGAATGTCTGCAGAGGACAAACAAGAAGTTGAACCATGAAATTCTTATTTAAAAACACTTTATCCAGATACAGAAATTAAAATTGTAAATGTATCGGCCTCCCGCGTGGCCCAGTGGTTACAACGTCCGACGCTGGCCACGGAGACCGGGGTTCAATTCCCCGTCTCGCCAGAGTCGGCTCTAGCCCTGTGGCTCAGTTGGTAGAGCACAGCGTTGGCAACGCTTAGGTCGTGGGTTCAATCCCCACTGGGGCCACACATACTGAAAAATGTATGCATTCACTACTGTAAGTCGCTTTGGATAAAAGCGTCTGCTAAATGGCATATATTATATTATTATATTAGCCGGGAGCGCCACCAGGGGCGGCAATTGGCTGTCCGCCCCAGGGAGGGGGGAGGGAAGCCGACATGACGTTCGCTGCGCATAAGAGTGGCCCTGTAGTACCGGGTTATGGTCGACACTTGGCGAGTGCCGTCTGGGAAGAGGCGCCAGGTCGCCTTCGTCACTACCGGTCGCAGGACTACGGCAGCAAAATCACATTACTGGGGGGGATTGACTTAAAATGGTGGGTCTAATTGGCTACCAAATTGGGAGAAAATGGGATAAAAATCAGAAACAATTATTATTTTTTTTTTTAACTGTAAATGTATCAAATGTGGACAACAAAAACATGTTAGGTCTACACATTGAGCTGCCTACCAAGATACTGTACCACAAGGGTACAAACGTGGGCTGTTCCGTTTTGCCATTAATTAAAGATACAGGACAGAACCTGCATGAGGCATACTACCACTGCCTTGTCTCACATTCGTGTACCCAGACAGCTGCGTTCGGGCCATTTACAATGTCAGTTGAATCTTTTCCAAACTTACAGCTGATATTGTATGTTGCTTGTGAACATTATCTGATGAGCAAGCGAGCTGGCTTGACAATTCAACCGTTGCGTTAGCCAGCTTTGCCAAGCTTAGCACACTAGCAATGTAGCTAGGTGAAATGATAACCAGTGGATCATTTGCTTGTGATCTAGCTAATTGGCGTAGGCAAACACAGGGTAAGGGCAACAGACATTACATTGCATTATCAATGTTAGCTAGCAGCAAGCTAGCTTGTCAGCAAATGGCTGTACTTGGTGCCGGTGACCATTTTAGCTAAAGTGATAACATGGGGTTAATTCGCTTACAAGCTAGCTAACGCTAGCGCTGCCTAGCTAGCTAAGTATGATTAAATGAGGGAGGGAGCTAGCCAGCTAGCTTTTGGTTTTATTGATACAAAAAAAATTGTAACGTCAATCTGGATTTAAAACCATGGGAGTGCTCCTTTAAAACAGGGATTATGATTGTACAATTTCAACATGAGTTTCATAAGGAAAATTTAATTTCTACTGCATGCCACCGGCCGAAACACGTTCCAGTTCTGACATTAAAATAATATGCCCACATGTGATTTTTCTGAACTGAAGATGTACCAAAAAATATTTTTAGGGTGGTCCCTATCCATAATTGCATTGATATTCTATCAATGGATTCTGTGTGATGGTGTTGGGTACCACAAAACAATACAGATCTTGTATCATGAGGTATTGAGATCTTGCCCGAGATATTGATATGAAAATATTTCCCCTGAAGATGGCACCACTATATCTCAAAAACGACAAACAATACAGTAACCAGTTCAGATTCATTCATACGAAAGGTTGAACAACACAAAACACATACAAAACATATGAATCAAGTTGCCAAACCTCCCAAATTGAGTATAGAATTACCCCTGTAAGGAGCCTAGTCCCTGTCTTTTACAGAATATCATTGGTATAGGGCAGCTGGTATCATTGGTACAGCTGATTGAGTGATGGCATTTCTCCCAGAGCTCCCAAATATTGAAGAAAAAACAACATTGAGATGGTGTCAGCAACACCTTAGGACTCAGGGGTGTCAAACTCATTACACCGAGGGCCGAGTGTATGCAGGTTTTTGTTGCAACCAATGCACTACACCAGGTGATTTCAATTAGGTCCCTCCCTTGGTTGAAGAAGTGAGCTAATTAGTGAAATCACCTGGTGTAGTGCATTGGTTACAACAAAAACCTGCATACACTCGGCCCTCGTTGGAATGAGTTTGACACCTGTGCCTTAGGTAGACTCACAAGCAATGGAGCTGAGTGCTATTTCACAGCGAAGTAAAATACTGATCAGACCACCTTTACCACCAAAGAGTGTGATACACACACAGGCAGAATAAGCAAATGGCCTAGTGTACAACAAACCGGTCGTGTGTCGAGTGTCTTGTCCCCACATAACTCTTCTAGTAGCAACTGATCATATCACCTGCAAGATTCCCATGAAGCCCTGGGGCATCACTTTGTCTTACTGGCCTCTCTGTAAACTCAACCTAACTTGACGTCATTCCAGCAGGAGAAAACTTGTCCCCACGGAGCTGGATTAACAACAGTTTTCTCGGGAGACAAGAGCGGGAATTCCCTACGTGCCAGACACGGGCCTCGTTGAAAAATGCGTTGTGGTAAGCCAACGTTAGAATGATCCCATCCACCAGCTGAAACCAGTGAACGAACACATGGGTTTCTGGGTTCTACAACAGCAACGGGATATAATCCCCAAAACGAAAACATATGTAACCTGGTGCAAAGCTGTACAAAACAAGGTACAAAGATTTACAACGATGATTTATGCTTACAGCAATGAGCAACGTGCTAAATTCCAGCAACTTATGGTCGCTATTAATAAACCTTGTAAGCTAATCAGCATAAGGAGGCTAGACAAACGTTTCATCTGTAATGTCCATATCATTACATTGCATTACAGGCGTTTTAGCAGACGCTCTTATCCAGAGCAACTTACATAGTTTACATAAAATCTATTTATACAGCTGGATATTTACTTAAGTAATTCAGGCTAAGTATCTTTGCTCAAAGGTACAACAGCAGTACCCCACCTGGGAATCGAACCTGCAACCTTAGCGTTACAAGCTACCGTTACACTACACTGCTGCCCATATCATGTAGCAAGCTAGCTACATTTTCAGTGGATAATACCAAATAGGATACTTAGTATATTAGTCTAGTATATCTGATTTAACGTTAGGGGTTTGTGTTTGGCGAGCTAACGTTATATCACTAACGTTTACGTGATCTTGTTGTCAGTAACGTTAGCTAATATTATAGCGGTGTGCTGGCTATGTTGTTACTCAAAGTTGTTGACATGGCAGCACTACCTTGCTACTTCTATCGGGATGGCTATATAAATAGTTGTCTTTCTAACGACTACTGCTTGATGTACGTTTGTGTTGTTATTCCGCTTAGGAAATTGAGGACACGTAAGGATAAGGACGAGCGATATTGGCGTTAGCTACGCTGCGTGACTTAACTAGCAAGGTGGCCAGCTAGTCAAATAACGACACTGTTCTCCCAGGTTGTGTTAGTTGCGCAAACAACCAGTCAACTCGATATCTTAAATACCTTGCCTGCCATTTACGCTAAAACGTCAGTTTTGGTCCAAGTAACCGCCAGTTAGCCTCGGTAACGGTAACATTACACTAGCTAATGCTACGTAGCTTCGAGATGCTCCGCTCAACCCTACCTTGTTCATTGATGTTGATAACATCCACCGCCACCATGTCGGGCTTATCGAGAGGAGTGACTTTCCTCTCAGTCACTCCGCATGGTACGACGTCCGGCTTGGGGCCGAATTTTCTGGGGTAGTAGTCCCCAACATTTTGGTAGGAGAGCCCAGATGTGGACGTGGACGCATAGTCCATCGCCATTTTGGACTGCAGGCCAAAACAGCTTACCGGCAACGGCGACCGGCAAGGGACAAACCTGTGCGAAGGGGAAAAGAGCGGAGGGGAAAAGCGAAGCTGTAAATAAAGCGCAGTCAGATTTGGCTATTTCAGCTAACTTGGCTGAATTGTCACTTATTTCCACTTATTTATGGGATTGAAAAGCTTGGCCAAAACCTGTGTGGGACACATTTTGAATAACAAAAGTTACTGCATATTGCAATAACCTTTCTCATAAGGGAGTTCCCCGGGGTCCTGGGCAATTTCCCAACATGGCTCCTAATAACCTCCCAGTTTAATTGGCTCAATAAATCCCTCCCTCTCCCACCTCAAGCTGATGTGTGGTGATTCAGGTGAGTCCCCCCCCCCCCATTCTGGCACAAAATGGTCACCGCACATCACCCAGGTGGGTGCTACACATTGGTGGTGATTCAGGTGAGTCCCCCCCCCTTCACTGTAAATCACTTTGGGTTCATGAAAGGTGCTATATAAATGCAATACATTATTATTATTATTATTATTATTATTATTAATATTATTTTGTCATGATATATACTGTATATATATATATATATATATATATATATTTGTACAGTTTTTCTCCCAATTCGATGGCCAATTAAACCCTCTATTTCTTTCGATTCGCCCTCCCCCACGAGCCTGCCGCCCTTCAAACGGGTCAAGCTAATTCCCGAGGTCGGCAATGATCCGCCTCCTCCGAGACGGAACTCGCCCACCTACTTTACAGGGACGCCCTTCGTGCTTCTCGGTGAGCTTGTGCCAGCTCTCCCCCCCCCCGGGCGGACAGCCAATCTCCCGACCAGAGCCAGTCTGGCACAGCAGCGGGCAACCTGCATTACGGGCGTATGCTCACACCGTTAGGCCACCCAGCCCCAGCATGTTCTCGTCCTCTCCTGCAGTTTGTGTGCCTTGGATCCACTGAGAACCTTCAGGTTTTGGCTCACTATCAATTCCTTACTCTGGGGAACTTAAGTTTTCCCTTTTCTTTTTCTTTGTTTAATTTTTTTCTGGTTCCCTCCCCACCATTTTTCTCCCAATTTGGTGACCAATTGTACCCTCTATGGATCCAACTATACACCCCCCCACACTTAATTTCAATTATTATTTTACCTCCTTGGTCCAGGAGGTGAGCTAATTAATTAAATCAGGTGGTGTCGTGCGTGATTTGGAGTGAATACCTGCCGACACTGCGGCCCTTGAGGCCTGGAATTGAAGAGCCCTGCCCTACATTATCACAGGAGGTGATCCGGTTTTTCTTTTTACCTGTTTGAGTGCCCCGGGATACATGCAGAAAATGGTTCTACAGATCTGAACAGCCAATCCCCGTGACAATTCTAAAGGGGCATTCCCACCAGAACAGGTAACTATATCGATAACTATAAATACGAATAAGAAAAAAATCGTTCCAATTCTTCTGAATGGCGGTGTTTATACTGCAACGATAACCATAAAATTGATCTAGATCGATAACAATAAATGTGGTTGGAATCACTCCCAGAGGGATTTTTAGAACATTCCTCCAGCGATAAAATATGTTTTAAAGCTCATGGACCCACACAGACTGCTCCTGTTGCTCCTTCGGGCCAGGCAGAGGAGTAGTAAGTCTTCAGCTTTCATAACGTTACTTTTTGTTTTTCTAAAGCGATGCTATGAATGACAAAGGTTATGGTCCGATATCAACTGCGAGGGCGCGCCTACTATTAACGATAAAAACGTCTTGGCGTACATTCAAAACAACGATTTATAGTAGTACTGGTGGAACTGGCCCTTAATTAATTCATACACATTACAGTGTGGCATCATGCGGCAATAACGTGCGGTTGGTTTGTGGCCCCGCCCAACACGCCCACAGTGACCCATTCCATCCATTCCAGTAAGAATTCCATCACAGGACTAACTTTAGCTTCTTTCTCCACCCCAGTTGCAGCCACCATGACCTTCCGCAACACGCTGATCATCCAGTTAAACCCTGGAAATGAAAGAGAGAGAGAGAGAGAGAGAGAGATGCTACATCATTTTTTAAATTGTAAGTAATATGGAGGAGTTTCACTGGTGCGAGGGGTTAAAGTACACGGCAGCGCGTGCACACACACCTCCTTTTGCGGATACCGGCGAGTGCGAAACATTTTAGGAACACGCAGGGGCGTCGTTAGACCCCATTTACTGGGGCACGAGCACCAGTAATATTTTGCTGGGCCCCACAATAAAAATTAGGTTTCAGAACCTGCCAGCAGTGCCGGTTCCTCTCCCACTTCAAGCGAAGTGAGGAAATAATTTATGTAGCATGACCGACGCAGTGGGTCGATTGTGTGCGCACATAAGAACGGGATCAAGGCCACGGGAGGTTAGGAGGTCTAGCTGAACATCCACCAGAAATTGTTCAATATATTATATATAGGCCTACTGTCAAACTATATATTAGTTATAGCTAAACTAGGTTATAGCTATAGCACGCTAACGTTAACTAGCAGGCAGGGGATGTAGTTTCCTGCTGCAAATACTTTTTACATTAGAAACGAATTTAGTTGTCCAAAGGGTTACAATTTAAAAGCATTCACAACATTGTTCTTTCATAGATGGACATGCTAAAAGTTTTTTCAAGGACGATAACGAGAGGTAATGCGGGTAGGCAAAGTTAGTAACGTTAGCTTGCTAAAGTATATGGAGATGTCTCTTGTTTGTAATGTAAGCAGTCGATCTAATCGATCACAATAAGATTTAGCTTTATCTTCAAATAAAGACCTGGCATAACTGCAAATCTGATACTTTCTTTCCCAGTAGCTGGTTGAGTAGATTTGTAAAAACTCAACAGAAATAAAAGTACTATAATCCTAAATCGCCATCGATTTCTATGGCGGACTTGAACCTCTAGGGGCCGAAAATGAGCCAGATTTACAAACGAAATCCCACCTGTTGGCACATTTGCACTGAAATTGTCACGACAAAGATCAGGAATGTGTTTCAGGACCAGTTTCACTATAACTAGGCCAGATAAACTGGATTTTGACTGGAACCGTTTTTTTAGGCCAGATAAACTGGCTTTTCACTGGAAAAGGGGGGTTTGGAGGTGAATCTGCCCATTAAGCATTGTTGGGAAAATGGAATGTCTGGTCATTCCAGTTGTAGTCAAAAAGTTATAGTTTTGAAAATATTTAGAGTTGCGGAAAATATCTGAAAAAATGTCTGACTAAAGTAAATGTACTTTTATCTTTGTAACCAATCAACATTTTTATTAAAATGCTTGAACAGCATCTCTTTAATCATTTTGTACACTCTGATGTAGTGGGAGCAAGAACTGACATGGGTGGTGTTGAGCCCCAGTGATTTGACATGGAATAACCCATTGATTCTCGATAAGATTATCACAAATTATTATTATTATTTTTTTTTTGTTTCAGGTTTTATCCCATTTTCTCCCAATTTAGTAGCCAATTACACCTGCTATTTTATGTCAATCCTGCCCTAGTAATGTGAGTTCGCTGCCGTAGTCCTGCGACCGGTAGTGACGAAGGCGAAGTAACGTCTCCTCCTTGACGGCACTCACCAGGCCGTCGACCGTAACCCGGTACTCCAGGGCCACTCTTATGCGCAGCGAACGTCCTGTCGGCTTCCCTCCCCCCTCCTGGGGCGGACAGCCAATCACCGCCCCTGGTGGCACTCCCAACCGGAGCCGACTCTGGCGAGACAGGGAATCGAACCCCGGTCTCTGTGGCCAGCGTTGGACGTTGTAACCACTGGACCACAATATTATCACAAATTTGAGTGTGTGTGTGTTAATCACCATTTCTCTTAAGCTTATTGTCACTGTTGAACTTGAGTGTGAGCGTAGATCCAGCAAACATTTAACTGTAAAATTTAGGGTGGGAGTGCTGGGCCCTAGTAGTGCTTAAAGGGTAGAAACGCTGCTGGGAACACCGCCCCTGGCACACGTCAGACCAGTAGGAAGGAGATCAGACCAGATCAGATCAGTAGGTTCATTAGATCGAAGCCCTTTGAGAATACTCTAAAAGTGTGAGAGAGGGGTGAGAGGTGACACCTCTGGAAACTGAGCCTTTCCCAGACTGGACTTTGAGTCTGGAGAGCACCTGTGAACACACACCTGTGAACACACACCTGTGAACGCACACCTGTGAACACACACCTGTGAACACACACAATGGGGTCCAAAAGTCTGAGTCCACTACCAAGATCTGTTTTGTTTTCATCGTTTATCGAAAACTAACACAAAAATTTTCCTCATGTGGTATTTGTTTTTCAAGAATGTCATAAAACACTGATGTCAATTAAAAAAAAATGTTTGTTTGAGAAAGGATGGGATGACCAGGTGAGAGGTCTCTTCCCCATCTAGTGATTCCCCGTCGACGCGGAGCTGAGCGAACACCGTCGCGTAGTTTCCCTTCATGGCGTTTCCGATGATCTTGGCGTTTTCGCACGGCGTGTGTATGAGGAATTCCTGAAAGAGGGGGAAACAGAACGAGAGCTGTTCTTCACACACACCGTTTGTATTTGGTTAATGCAAATCCACAGCCCACAGACAGCTTCGCCACGCTTCCTGGAGCGAGAGGGCATTACTGAAACAATGGTAGGGAAATTGGGCCCAAGCGCAGAGACGAAGCAGGAAACAGGAATCCAAGCAAACTTGTGGTTTAATCAAATGAATAAATAAAGGATAAACAGGAGAACTCAAAACTAACAAAAGGTAAAAGTAAACACTGAGGAAATCAACAAACGTAAAAGTTCTCATAAAGTAAGCTAAGGCTAATACTTGGAAATGGTAACACAGAACGGCCCAGAGTTGCCATTCTCAAGAGTGACCCGTTCCAGGGATTAGAGTAACCTTATCGAGGGACTTAGAGTGACTTTGGACGCAGTGAGTCCTATTTACAGGTCTTGGAGTGGCCTTGGACGTAGTGAGTCCTATTTACAAGTCTTGGAGTGTCCCCTTCATGGGGACTTAGAGTGTCCCATTCGTTGGGTGTCCGAGTAGCCTTTGTTGGACTAAAGGCCTCTACATGCTTCTGTGTAACTTGTGCGACTTCTTCACGGTTTGCGCAATGCAATAATGTCATGGGGTGCTGGTGGGAAAAGAGGTGTAGTCTTATTGATAATGCACATATGGTCTATTCAGATCTGACGTTCTATCTGCTCTAAACCAGGGGTGTCCAAACTGCGGCCCGCGGTCCATTTTTAATTGGCCCGCGGCCGCATTCCAATATAAGGAATATGGCCCGCGCATGAAACTTGCATTTGACTGAGTTGTAATTCTTAGTTTCACCACTAGTGGAGCCACCCGTATTCATTGAAAACTCCGCGAAATAAACGAACTGGTCTCAGCTTTCTTCGCGTAGCAGGAACCCCCCCGTCGACAGGGGCGCAAGAATTATTTTCGCGTAGCACCCCCCCCCCCCCAATAGTGGCCCAGCCTTTCGTATATTTTTCTGTATTTGGCCCTCAGTGGAAAAAGTTTGGACACCCCTGCTCTAAACCCTTTCCACTCATTGGAATACAGAGAGAAGAATTTTGTGGGTGTAATAAAAATGACTGCTTATCCGTCTCTCTGTAATCGTTTGATCATCTTAAAACAAACGTATTTGTTTTGATTAGGTTGTTAGCTGGAGCGGCTTTGTTGCTGTATGACTCATCATTTTGCTAATGATGCTGAGGGAGCTTCACCTCGATGCTGGTGTGGAACTGCACACACACACACATATACATACACACATACACACACACACACGTGCGCACACGCACACAGCACTCCAGGTTTGAAAATACAGCCAGGACAGAAATAAGTCCTTCATGCTCCATAGCAGGACATACTTTCTCTCTCCATTTGAAACCTAACCATAACCCCAACCATCAGTTACGATGGTGAATTTTGTGCATTTGACGTAACGCGTACTTCACATCTCTTTCCTCTGGAGGGGGAGTGTCTAGCCTCTACCGTTTCTAAAGACCCTATCCTGTGTAGGGATTTACATTTGACATTTTAAGCATTTAGCAGACTCTCTTATCCAGAGTGACTCACAAGATGTGCATAAATACATGGTATCATCAGACATTGTTCGCGCAAGAGATCAGTGCAGTAATACAGCGATAGACATCATTGTTGGCACCTGCAAGGCATTGCATTGTTGGGATCTCACAGTTAGACATCACAAAAGCATGATTTCACAGTTGACTGAATGAAAGCCATGCAAGTTGTTTGCTCCTGTCACACAACACCTCAATTTGGGCGAGTCATTGTGCTGCCAAACCCACCTCACTGGGGCAGGGGCCATTCAGAGCTCTGCCATACCCTGAACTGGGTGAACTGCAAGGCTCACGTGTGCCATTTCTCCGTCTGTTCTGGGCTTCCCAGGTTGGTGACTGCAGGATGGGATTCGTCAGGGTCGGGTTGCCCTCATGGACATATAAACATATCATGTCCTTTTTGAGATCGGGAGAGACCATGACGCTCCCGAGGGGCAACCCGACCCTGAACCCGGAAATGATATGGAAAAAGGCCAATCGTAAATCACTAACCAATAGACAAAAAGACATAGCATGTATGTCCGCTCACGGATGTCCAGATCCCTCAGATCCAACGACCAAGTTTGCCTGAAGATCCCGCAGTCAAAATTGGTGACAAAGGGAGACCGAGCATTCGCTGTTGCAGCGCCGAAACTGTGGAATAAGCTCCCTCTAAACATCAAGTCTGCAAACACCCTACAGACTTTTAAGGCCATGCTTAAAACACACCTTTTTGCCAGAGACAATCCCAGAGTTAGTTTTACTGTTGTGTGACAGGTGTATTTATGTCCTTATGTTCTCTGTCTGTTTGGATGGCTGACTGTACTTTGCATGTTCCTATTGTTCTTGT
The DNA here is from genome assembly GCA_029706075.1 of Aldrovandia affinis. Classification (NCBI taxonomy): domain Eukaryota; kingdom Metazoa; phylum Chordata; class Actinopteri; order Notacanthiformes; family Halosauridae; genus Aldrovandia; species Aldrovandia affinis. The sequence continues at coordinate 887,398 of JAINUG010000146.1, read as the reverse complement.
CTTTTGTTTTCTTCTCCCCGGGCTGCGCCCCGGGCTGATGTAACTATTGGTTGGGGGGCGCAATATAAATGAAACTATCATATCATATCATATCATGTCTCCCCACTAGGTCATTTATGTTTAGACGGCGCTTAGCCCTGACCAAGAACTACCCCCACGGATGCACTGACTCAGAACACGTACAACACTGGTCACTCTCCGGAGGAGGATTCAAAACCTCCCCCAGGACGGCGTTTTGGTAGACCTTTTAAAGGATGAGAGAGGGGCGAGGAGGAAATGGGGGGGTGAGCCACTGCAAATAACTGGTCATATAGCTCACCCCCCAGAGGAGATGTGCTCTGGGTCCCCAAAACCTGAGTACAAAATCATTTTTTTCCCTTGAGTTTCTTTGGCTCCTTATTTACGCAGGCAGTGTGGTATAATGGTTAGGGAACTGGGCTTGTAACTCAGAGGTTGCAGGTTCAATCCCCAGGTGGGACACTGCCGTTGTACCCTTGAGCAAGGTACTTAACCTGAATTGCTTCAGTAAATATCCAGCTGTATGAATGGATTGTAAAGAAATGTAAACTGTAAGTCGCTCTGGATAAGAGCGTCTGCTAAATGCCTATAATGTACGCCCATATGTACCTCCGGCTTGTGCTTTTAATGTTTAATTGTCCTTGTCTAACATACGAGTAAACCTTTGGTATACCTGAAATGCCCTGTTTTGTTGTTTTTCATGTGTTGGAAATGCCAACTTTTAAAAGAAAAGTTTTTGTAAAACTGATTGAATTTTAAAAACCAAATAAAATATATTTTTACTTCGCATCTCAGTCCTCTGGAGGGGGAGCGTCTAGCCTCTACCGTTTCTAAAGACCCTATCCTTACCCGTGCAGGGATCTACATTTTACACTTTTACATTTTTTTTACATTTTTTTATTTATTTGTTTCTGATTTTATCCCATTTTCTCCCAATTTGGTAGCCAATTAGACCCGCTATTTTTACGTCAATCCCCCCCTAGTAATGTGAGTTCGCTGCCGTAGTCCTGCGACCGGTAGTGACGAAGGCGAAGTGACGCCTCTTCCGAGACGGCACCCGCAGGCCGTCGACCGTAACCCGGTACTACAGGGCCACTCTACGCAGCGAACGTCACGTCGGCTTCCCTCCCTCCTCCCTGGGGCGGACAGCCAATCGCCGCCCCCTGGTGGCACTCCCGGCCAAAGCCGACACTTGGCGAGACGGGGAATTGAACCCCGGTCTCCGTGGCCAGCGTCGGACGTTGTAACCACTGGACCACGCGGGAGGCCCTCATTTTGACATTTTAAGCATTTAGCAGACGCTCTTATCCAGAGTAACTTACAAGTTGTGACAAATGCATGGTATCATCAAGCATAGTTCGCGTAAGAGATCAGTGCAGTAATACAGCGATAGACATCATTGTTGGCAGCTGCAAGGCATTGCATTGTTGGGATCTCACAGTTGGATCTCACAAAAGCATGATTTCACAGTTGACTGAAAGAAAGGCATGAAAGTTGTTTGAGAGAGAGAGAGAGAGAGAGAGAGAGAGAGAGAGAGAGGGAGAGAGAGAGAGGAGAGAGAGAGAGAGAGAGAGGGAGAGAGAGAGAGAGAGAGAGAGAGAGAGAGAGACACAGAGAGAGAGAGAGAGAGAGACACAGAGAGAGAGAGAGAGAGAGAGAGACAGAGAGAGAGAGAGAGAGGGAGAGAGGAGAGAGAGAGAGAGAGAGAGAGAGAGAGAGAGAGAGAGACAGAGAGAGAGAGAGAGAGAGAGAGAGAGAGAGAGAGAGAGAGAGAGAGGGAGAGAGAGAGAGAGAGACAGAGAGAGAGAGAGAGAGACAGAGAGAGAGAGAGAGAGAGAGAGAGAGAGAGAGACAGAGAGAGAGAGAGAGGGAGAGAGAGAGAGAGAGAGAGAGGAGAGGGAGAGAGAGGGAGAGAGAGAGAGAGAGAGAGAGAGAGAGAGAGAGAGAGAGAGAGAGAGAGAGGCGGTGTGGCATCTCGTCATTGAATGAGCAGGCCAAGCCTCTTGCTCTTTGTGGAAACGCAGCTTAAACATGAAGGTAATGTGTGCGTAGTAAAATGTGAAGAAGGATGTAATAACAACAAAAGTGGTGAAGGTGGCACCTTTTATAGTTCTTATTTGGAGTAATCAAATTCATATTTTTTTTGTCTCATTCCCACATCTAAATCCACTGCTTTGTGAATGCTCGCCCTTTCACCTTGAAAACCCTGGTGATCTTCCAGAATCCTCCCTGTTTATGCAATTATTATTATTATTATTATGCAATACTGAGTTTATTGTACCACCCCCATGACTTTGCACTTTAAACTCTGTTTAAACACTCAGAACCCACTATGAAAGGTGCACTTTCCACGTGTACCACACCTTAACTCCAGTGGCCACATCAGCAGTGCAGATCACTTCTGCGATGCCAGAGCTCTTACATATAAACGCCTTGTGCCTGTCCTTCACCTGTACGCAACACAGAAACAAAGATATTCTTCACAAATTAAAGGAGGTTCAGTCTTTCTAGGACGAAGACACCATTGTACTGTTGTGCAGTTGATATGGACCCATTCATTTTTTTATTACCGAGAGCTTATTCCCAAGTGCACGTTCTCCGAACTACGTCTGCAATAATAGTTTATTCCATGTTTTCCTGGCTGTCCGGTCCGTGTTTTCACTTTCGCTTACCTGTCTCCAGTCTCGTCATTGTATTATCGTTTTCAATTGTTCCTCATGTGTCTGATTGCAGTTAACTGCATTCGTGTTAATTCCTCATTGTTTCTCGTTATGTCTGATGTATTTAAGCTGTGCGTTTTCCCATGTTCGTTGCCAGATTGTCTTGTGCTCTGCTTATGCGTTCACTACTTTCCAGCGGTTTCTTTGCTTACCCGAGTCTTGTTCCATCGCGTCTGTGTTTGTGCGTATCCCAGTCTCGTTCCCGATCCACCTGTTCGCGCTCCTCTCTGTGTTCCCCAGACTGCTTTCCTGATACCGACCTCCGCCTGCCCATTGACCACGTCTTGCCTGCCTGCAACACAGTTGGACCTGGAAACGAGCTTTGCCTGTCCCCGACTACTCTCTGGATTTCCCAATTGCTTGGTTTGCCCCTGCTTGAACTTTGCCTGTCCTCGACTACTCTCTGGATTCCTGTATTGCCCTGATTGCTCCCGTATGAACTTTGCCTGTTTTTGCAATAAAGAACATTGTTGCATTCTTGGGTCCGCGCCTGGTTTTCCAACTCCATTCCTGACAGATTCAATTTAAAAAACCAAATAAAATATTTGAGACTTTTACTTCACATCTCTGTCCTCTGGAGGGGGAGCGTCTAGCCTCTACAATTTCTAAAGACCCTATCCTTCTGTGTAGGGATTTACATTTGACATTTTAAGCATTTAGGAGATGCTCTTATCCATACATGGTATCATCAACCATTGTTCGCGCAAGAGATCAGTGCAGTAATACAGCGATAGACATCATTGTTGGCACCTGTAAGGCATTGCATTGTTGGGATCTCACAGTTAGATCTCACAAAAGCATGATTTCACAGTTGACTGAATGCAAGTTGTTTGCTCCCGTCACACAACACCTCATTGGGGCGAGTCGTTGTGCTGCCAAACCCACCTCACTGGGGCAGGGGCCGTTCAGAGCTCTGCCACGCCCTGAACTGGGTGAACTGCAAGGCAGGTCTGCTCTGGGCTCCCCAGGTAGGTCATTGCACCCCCAAACAGCCCGCACATCACCCTCATCTGTGGAGAGGAAGAGAGAGAGATAGAGGCGGTGTGTACAAGGCACAGCGTGGGCAATGACCAAAAATTAAAAAAACGTCATGGCATCTCGTCACTGAATGAGCAGACCAAACCTCTTGCTCTTTGTGGAAACGCAGCTTAAACATGAAAGTAATGTTCGCGTAGTAAAATGTGTAGAAGGATGTAATAACAGCTGAAGGTGGCACATTTTATAGTTCTTATTTGGAGTAACCAAATTTATTTTGTCTCGTTCCCACATCTAAATCCACTGCTTTGTGAATGCTCGCCCTTTCACCTTGAAAACCCTGGTGATCTTCCAGAATCCTCCCTGTTCATGCTGATTCTTCTTCTCATTATTATGCAATACTGAGTATGCAATACCCCCCACATGACTCTGCACTTTAAACTATGTTTAAACACTCAGAACCCACTATGAAAGGCGCACTTTCCACATGTACCACACCTTAACTCCAGTGGCCACATCAGCAGTGCAGATCACTTCTGCGATGCCCAAGCTCTTACATATAAATGCCTTGTGCCTGTTCTTCACCTGTACAAAACACAGAAACAAAGATATTCTTCACAAATTAAAGGAGGTTCAGTCTTTCTAGGCCAAAGACACCATTGTACTGCATTTTACATTGACATTTTAAGCATTTAGCAGACGCTCCAGAGCGACTTACAAGATGTGCATTAATACATGGTAGGAACAATCATAGTACGCGCAAGAGATCAGTGCAGTAATACAGCGATAGACATCATTGCAGGCAGCTGCTTACCATACCTCAGTGGACCCCAGGAAGAATAGTCTTCACTATGGTGATGACTAATGGGGATCCGTAAAAAACAATAAAACAATAAAACAATACCTGTAACACTGGGAAGGAAAAGAGTAGTAATTTTGTCTGTTGTGCAGTTGATATGGACCCATTCATTTTTTTATTACCAAGAGCTTATTCCCAAACGCACATCCTCCGAACTACGTCTGCAATAATTGTGAATTGACAAAAGTGATGGCAGATCACTTACAACTAAGAACATAAGAACATAAGAATACAAAATGATGAGAATGGGCCCATCTAGGCTTGTCATGTCCTAATCTAAAGAGTATCCAGTACTGCATCTAGCCTGAACTTGAATAGCCCAAGTGTTTCTGCCTCTACTATCTGACCTGGAAAGCTGTTCCAGGCATTGACAACTCTGTGTAAATAAAAATGTCTGAATATCCGTATGGAATTGGGCTTTAACTCATTTCCACCTGTGGCCTCCTTTTCTGCTGACCCGACTTATCTTAAAAATTCACTTTGGTAATTCACTTTGTTTATTTAAAAACCTCAATCAAATCCCCCCTAAGTCTCTGTTTGCTAAGCTTAAATAGATTGAGTGCCTTAAGTCTATCCTCATAACTTTTACCTTTCATACCAGGTATCAATTGAGTTGCCTTTCTTTGAACTTTTCAAGAGCTTCTATATCTTTCTTGTAGTGTGGTGCCCAGAACTGCAAACAGTACTCTAAGTGAGGCCTGACAAAGGCATTATATAAAATTAAATTAACATTAATATAACCACCTTTGATTTATACTAAATACTTTTTGCTATGTATCCCAGCATCCTGTTGGCTTTTTTCGCTGCTGTAGCACACTGCTTTGATGCAGACAGACTTTGATCAACTACAATTCCTAAGTATTTTTCAAATTCAACACCTACTAATTTTTGTCCTCCCATAAAATACTCCTGTCTTATGTTTTTATTTCCCACATGCATAACTTTAACATTTAGCAATATCGAATGTCATCTGTCACGTTTTTGCCCATTCTTGGATTTTGTTTAAATCATCTTGGATTAGTCGATAGTCGATTCCAAATTGTTTGCTCAATACTTCAAACCCCCAAGTTTAGTATCATCTGCAAATATAACTATTTTGCTACTAATGTCCCTATCAAGATCATTTATATAAATGAGGAAGAGCAGAGGTCCCAGCACCGATCCCTGTGTAATGGAGTTGGTTCTGCCCGCAGCGAGTTTCAAACCAATGGATCTCGATGCGACAAGAGAGCGATTTAGCCCGCCGAGACAAATCACACTCCTATGGACGTCAGTCATCCCATTCCGGACGCTCACGTACCAAAGCTCATCCGCTACACCTGCAGGACTCCACTGCCCACAGCACCTAGGTCAGATACGGCCCCACAATTGATTAACTGTAGTTCACGCGAATTTTGTGCTCTTTCAAAAAGTGACAAATACACGATTGTGTTTTAAACCGGACAAGTTCACAGTCTCATGTGTCATTCATTAGAACAACTTAAAGGAAAACAGCTGCACCTGGTCTTTAAGGTGGCGGCGCATTTCTGGAAGTTTTAGGATGAAATGCAGTCGTTAGGCGGTGAGGTCGTAGCTGAAGGCACAAAGGAAACACAATAACAAGTCAAAGTTACTCGGTTTTATTTCACCGTTTTGTGGGCTCCCGAGAGTTGCCTACAGTTGCCCTTGCTGAAGATAATGTTTGACTATTATCGACGATCGCACTTAATATAAAAACATAGGATAGGCTAGTAGAAGTGTTGTGTAGTATATCGTAATAAGCGGAAAGAGGCCAACACTTTGTATCATGACCAGCAGTCACATCCACGAGCTTTCATTATGAGTTTTTGAAATCAGTTTACGTACGTTCGTTTCTAACGGTGTGTGTAAAAAAAATATGTTGCTACTCGGAAAATATCTTTATTTTACTTTTAGACTCCTCGCCGCTTCAGCATGAGTTCCACGTCAAGGGGACGTCAGTCCGCTCGTCGAATGATCCGGGTCTCGGGTTTGTGCGATAAACCGCAGGAGCGAAAGGGGGGGTGCGCGCGATGGAGCCGTTTTGAGCGCGTCTTAACGCCTTCTGATTGGATCATATCACTGTCGTCCATTTGACCTCTCGTTGTGTGTACTTCTGTACTATTTTCTCTTTCTGCTGTTTTCCCCCCATTTTCTCCCAATTTAGTAGCCAATTACACCCTGTTGTTCATGTCAATGATCCCCTTACCTCATATTGAGAGCTCGCTGTCGTAGTCTTGAAAACGGCGGTTACACGCGCGGAGCCCCGCCTCTTTTGAGCCGAAACCCGCCAAGCCGTCACCGTGACCGGTATGCACTCCAATAGACAGCGCGCTCTGCCAATTGCCGCGCCCTAGTGGCACTCCCAGCCACAGCTGAAACTGGTGGAATCGAAACCTGGTGGCAATGGGCACCCATTGTCATATTCAATATTCATGAATAGTCTTTCAATCAGATTGTAAAGACATTAATTAATCAAGTGGAGACTGAGAAACATGAATAGGGCGACTATTTACTTTTGGGATGGAGGTGCTATTGTGAGAACTTCATTCAATTTAATATACGCCATTTAGCAGACGCTTTTATCCAAAGCGACTTACAGTAGTGAATGTGTGACGGTGTTGGTTCTGCCCGCAGCGAGTTTCGAACCGAGGGGATCTCCGACGCGACAAGAGAGCGATTAAGCTCGCCGAGCTAAAGACTCAAGTCCCTAACTCCGGGAACTAATCGTACTCTTATCCACGTCACTCGGCAGCGGGTGCTCACTGAGCCCATCCGCTACAAATGCATACAGTTTTTCAGTATCCGTGCTCCCAGTGGGTACGTCAGTGATGTGAAAAGCTGTACCCTCAAAAAACAGGTGTAAGTACATCACTGCCAAAATAAAGGAAGTACCAACATAAAGTGTCTTAATAGGGCGTTGGGCCACCACAAGCCACCAGAACAGCTTCAATGCGCCTTGGTATAGATTCTACAAGTGTCTGGAACTCTATTGGAGGGAGGCAACACCATTCTTCCACAAGAAATTTCATCATTTGGTGTTTTGTTGATGGTGGTGGAAAAAGCTGTCTCAGGCACCGATCCAGAATCTCCCGTAAGTGTTCAGTTGGGTTGAGATCTGGTGACTGAGATGGCCATGGCATATGATTTACCTCGTTTTTCAAACTCATCAAACCATTCAGTGATCACTCGTGCCCTGTGGATGGGGGCATTGTCATCATGGAAGAGACCACTCCCATCAGGATAGAAATGCTTCACCACAGGATGAAGGTGATCACTCAGAATGGCTTTGTATTTATTGGTGTTTACCTTGCCCTCCAAGGGGCTGAGTGGACCTAAACCATGCCAGGAAAACGCACCCCACACCATAACAGAGCTGCCAGAACCCTTCATCTACTCAAGTGCTTCCTTTATTTAGGCAGTTACCTAAAATGTTGTATATTGGTAACATAATGGTAAAATATATTGCACTTTTTGTCATTTATTGTACACCATTTTGTGAAATAAGTCTGTATATATTTTTTCAACATTCTATATTATGTGTATATGGCATGTATGGAGGTGGGATTGACAAACATTTTGGATATAATTTTACATGATCATAAAATACATGTATTAATAAATATATATAACATATTATAATGATAAATATGTATTGACATAAATAATATTTTCAGAGGGGAAAAGAAGGAATGCACATTTACGAAATAATATGTGTGATATCTTCGCCCTCTTGTGCTACAGCACTATCTAATAAATCAAAAGGGAAGAGAATGTTGTGTTTTTCAGCAGATAAGTATTATGTGGCATCTGTCCTTCATGTGTGTGAGTAGAATGGCCAAAATGTAAACACACCAATCTGCAAAATGAAGCATTTATTACAATAAGTAAACTGGGAGAAATCAATAAAGATGTGTGTGTGCTGTGCTGTGCTCAAACAGTGACCAAAGAGCTACAGCTGCTACAGGGAAACTAGAAAGAAAACGGGCAGAAGAGAACAACCAAGATGGCCTGCAGAGTCCCCTCTGGATCCAGCTCCATGCACTCCAGGGCAGAGGTGGATGAAGTATACAAACCCTTTACTGGAGTAAAAGTAAATGTACTTTGTTAGTGTCCACCACCACTCCAAGGTATTCTCATTCACAACACCATTTGTAAGGAGCGATTGCTCCCATCTAGTCCATGCTGCAAAGACAACAACCAACCAACCAACACCCGCCCCCCCTCCACTCTGCAGCCTCCCCAAAGTCCCCCCCCTCCATACTCCCCCAGGTTCTTGTGAAACAGCCACTCGCGTAGACCAACAGGTACGACTTTCTGCAAATCCATCACCGCGCCTCGACACCACCCAGGAAACCGCTTCTCACGCAAGCTTCATCTGTGTGGGGGCGGAGACTCCCGCTGCACGCATGAACGCACGCACGCACACACACACACACACACAGAGTGTGTGTGTGGCTCCACGGTGGCCCTGCTGCATAAATAGATGTGCGCTGCTGTGTGAGACAGGACTGTATCCTGAGGTAACAGAGACAGCAGAACTCAAACTCAAACATGGGCTCCCCATTCTTGCAGAAGATGCATGCCAGCCTTGAAAAGGCTAAGGCCATGAAGGAGGAGGACAAGCTCTATAGGCACCAGGGTACCCTGTACGCCACCATCAAGTGCCCACCGGAGAACCTCCAAGCCCTGGAGAAGATGGAGGCAAGGCCAGATGATGTCCTGCTGGTAGCCTACCCTAAATGCGGTAAGTGCAACTTTTCCTCTTTAAATTTGTGTCCGATTTTTCCCCCCAATTTGGTAGCCAATTACACCCTATATTTATTTTTAGATTTACCCTCTCTACACGAGTCCACCGCTCGTCTGTACGAGGCAAGCTATTTCTCAGAGGGCAATGAACTCGGCTTCCTTTGAGACAGAATTCACCCACCCACGTTCTGGAGACACCCTTACGTGCTTCACAGCGGACCCGAACCGGCTCACCCTCCCTCCTCCACCTGGGGTGGACAGCCAAACGCCACCCCCGATCAGGGCTGACGACCAGGGCCGGTCTGGTATAAACGGGTTTCGATCCGCATCCCTGACTGGCAGCGCACACCGTATCGGGCCAGCCAAGATACAATGCGTTAGACCGCTACGCTATATGCCGCCCGTAGCTTCCTTTGCTTTTTGAGTTAAACAGTAAACATGTACTAAACTTAGGGTGACCAGATTTTCTAAACCTAATTGAAGGTTAATAAACGGCTAAATAATTTGCGAATGTAAAATGTGGGAGCAAAGTCTGGCAGCAGGAAACCTGTTCTTCCCGTTAAGAGTACACAATCGGCCCACATCGTCAGTCATGCTACGCTACATAAACGATGTACTCGCTTCGCTTGAAGTGGGAGAGAAAGCCGGGGCACAGCTGGCAGTGATGTGTAGCTGCTGCACCCAAGCGAGCGAGAATGGAGATCGGTGAAGTTCTGAAACCTGCTGGCTTTTAATAATTTTTAGTGGGGCACAGCAAAATATTACTGGTGCTCGTGCCCCAGTAAATTGGGTCTAACACCATTACGTGTTAATTAGGTGTTCCTAAAATGTTTTGTGCTCGCCGGGATCCACAAAAGGGTGTGCATGCAAGCGCTGCCATGTACTTTAACCCCTATACACCAGTGAACCTCCTTCAGATTACTTGCAATTAAAAAATAAATGATTTAGCATCTCTCTCTCTCTCTCTCCTCTCTTTCTCTCTCTCTCTGTCTCTCTGTCTTTCATTTCCAGGGTTTAGCTGGATGGTTGGCGTGTTGCAGAAGATCATGGTGGCTGCAACTGGGGTGGAGAAAGAAGCTAAATGCGATCCTTTGTTGGAATTCTTATGTCCGGAAATGCAAAAGGTGTTTATCACTGCAGGGGGTGGGCGGGGGGGCACAAATCAACCGCACGTTATTGCCATATGATGCCACACTGTAATGTGTATATATATATATGCCATTTAGCAGATGCTTTTATCCAAAGCGACATACAGTAGTGAGTGAATACATTTTTCAGTATATGTGGCCCCAGTGGGGATCGAACTCACAACCTAAGCATTGCCAACGCCATGCTCTACCTACTGAGCCACACAGAACCACATGTATGAATGTATCAATTAATTAAGGGCCAGTTCCACCAGAACAGAGAACTACTATAAATCGTTGTTTTAAATCTACGCCAAGAACGTTTTTATCGTTAATAGTAAGCACGCTTACTCACGCTTACTCGCAGTTGATATCGGACAATAACTCTTGAGAAAAACAAAAAGTAACGTTATGAAAGCTGAAGTCTTCCTACTCCTCTGCCTGGCCCGAAGGAGCAACAGGAGCAGTCTGTGTGGGTCCATGAGCTTTAAAACACTTTATCGCTGGAGGAACGTTGTAAAAATCCCTCTGGGAGTGATTCCAACCACATTTATTGTTATCGATCTAGATACATTTTATGGTTATCGTTGCAGTATAAACAGTCATTCAGAATAATTTTTTTTCTTCTTCATATTTATAGTTATCGATATAGTTACCCATTCTGGTGGGAATTCCCCTTTAGAATTATCACAGGGATTGGCTGTTCAGATCTGTAGAACCCCTTTCTGCATGTATCCCGGGGCACTGGAACAGGTCAAAATAAAAACCGGATCACCTCCTGTGATAATGTAGGGCAGGGCCCTTCAATCCCAGGCCTCAAGGGCCGCAGTGTCTGCAGGTATTCACTCCAAACCACGCACTACACCACCTGATTTAATTAATTAGCTCACCTCCTGGACCAAGGAGGTAAAATAATCATTGAAATCAAGTGGGCTCGTGGGGTGGGGTTGGTTGAATCAATAGAGGGCACAATTGGTCACCAAATTGGAATAAAAAATTTGAATGCCGCCCCCAATCGGGGCTCCCGGCCAGAGTTGTACTGATGCAGTGGGGTTTCGAACCGCGACTGCAATAGGTAGCTCACACTTGCAAACCAGCAGTCAATGCTAGTACGTTAGACCGCTACGCTATCCAAGGCCCCCATGAGACCTTTTCAATGATTTGTATTTTTCTGGATTTAATTTCAAGGCTATTTCACACTAATCACCCACATTCTGACGAGACTTCCTGGCTAATTGCTTCTAGTACCAGGGGAATGGTGCGAGAATACGTGGTGGCGAAATGAAAATAAAAATTAAATATGAATTAATTTATCTTTAGGAGGCCTACATTTGATTTCACTGAACTTTGACCTGAAATTTTGACTTTAAATAATGACCTTAATTGTCTTTTTTCTCCTTTTCTTGCCATCCATCTCTTTTCTTCTTCCAGATGGTCAGTGAGTGTCCTTCTCCTCGACTGCTGGGGACACACCTGCACCCCAAAAACATCCCTGCCTCCTTCACTGCAAAGAAGACTAAGGTATGCCTCCATTTACACACAACCAAGGTTATTGATGTGGTGATTTCATTCTCCCCAAGAAAAATCTGATTCCTTTTCATTTTGTTTGAATCTTGAACCCAACGTTACTGTACTATGAGCCTGACCAGATTGCGAGTGCTTTTACTAATAATCTGGTCAGTTGCTACTTTTTCTTTTCATATAAATTTGTTTCAGATTTTTTTCCCATTTTGGTAGCCAATTGTACCCTGAGCGAGAAAAAGAGAGAGGGCATTCTCAGACTGACATATATCATATATCAACGTTTTATTTTCCAGTGGAGAGTTACATTCATTCCAAGCTCCATTTAGATATAGCTACATGTAATATGTTCATCAGCTGATGATTTGTTTTACATAGAGCAAACCATAGTGCACTTTAAGAGGGTGTGGTTGTGATCTGATCGGGGGGCGGTGATTGGCTGTCCACCCCAGGGGGAGGGGGGGAGGGAGAGCCAGCGAGTAAGATGGTGAGTTCCGTCTCAGGGCCGGTCTGGCGCAGTCGGGTTTCAAACCACAGCTGCAGTAGGCAACATGCATGCCTCCATTTACACACAACATGCGAATGCTTAGACCGTTATGCTACCCGAGGCCCCTGCAATCCAGTCTTTAATGAACACCTTCAATGTTTGTTATTAGCTTCTGATGTGTGATGGCTCAAATTCTTCACCTAACCCCGCCCCGGCAATCTGGTCTTTCCTCAGATGCTGGTGATGTTCAGGAACCCGAAGGACACTGCCGTTTCCTACTTTCACTTCACCAACAACAACCCCTTTCTCCCAAATGCAGAGTGCTGGGACAAGTTTTACTCTGAGTTCATGAGTGGCGATGGTAGGTGACGGCACAAAAATATATCATGACAAAATAATCTAATAATATAATTAAAAACAATGGATTGCATTTATATAGCACTTTTCATGAACCCAAAGTGATTTACAGTGAGAGGGAATCCCTGAATCACCACCAATGTGTAGCACCCACCTGGGTGATGCATGGTGGCCATTTTGTGCCAGAATGGGGGACTCACCTGAATCACCACACATCAGCTCGAGGTGGGAGAGGGAGGGATTTATTGAGCCAATTAAACTGGGAGGTTATTAGGTGGCTGGTTAAGAGAGGAACTCCCTTATGAGAATAACTGTTGCTTGAAGGTTACAGGTGACAGAATGTATTTGCACTATGATGCACTATATTTGCACTTTCCACCAATCACTGAAGGGGCTGTCTGTTTGTCTGTCTTTCCTTCAGTGGCCTGGGGTTCTTACTTTGACCATGCCCTAGCCTGGGAGAAACGTGTGGACGATCCCAATGTGATGATCGTGACTTATGAGTGCCTAAAGAAGGTGAGTCATTACACTCTGCAGGTCTCACGTAATCATGTTACTAAACCAAAACGTACAATTGACAGAAAGAAGAATGGTCTGAGAATTGGTGAAAAGCGATATATATATATTTTTTAACTGTCAGCATTCCGCATACATTTTACTGGTGCTGGGAAGGGTTAAAGTATTTCAAATAACTATTCACATTTTACATTTAGCAGATGCTCTTATTCAGAGCGACTTACACAGTTTGCATACAATCCATTTATACAGCTGGTTATTTACTGAAGCAATTCAGGTACCTTGTTCAAGGGCACAACGGCAGTGCCACACCTGGGAATTGAACCTGCAAACTCTTGAGTTATGAGCACAGCTGTCTCCAACCATTATACTACACTGCAGCCCAGGTGACCCAGGTCTGCTGATGCCACATAATCAGCATATTCAAAGATATACCTGACAAAGACATGCACAGGTGAAAACGTTGGTTGCACTGTTGCACCTGTTTGAGAGCACTTAATACAGTGTGCGGGTATCTCCTCTTTCCACCAGTCTACCTCACACACCCGCCACCAGTGAAATGTGTTTGGATGTGCGCGCACTGCCTTCTCCATACCACAGTGCGTTGCCTGGAGACAAATCTTATGGCAGTGATTAACGTAAAACGTTTATTTTGAAAAACAGTACGGGTTTGCAGGGCTGTGTCATTGATGGTGCTGCCACTACATCGTTGTCTGTACTTCCTCCAGAACCTTCCCGAAGGGGTGCGTCGGGTGTCCAAATTCTTCAATTTCTCTCTCAGCGAGGAACAGATCCAGAAGATCGCCCAGGAGAGCACTTTTAAGGCCATGAAGGAATGCTCCAAAGAATCTCATGGCAAAATGGGAGACGTCTTTTTCAGAAAAGGTACGTATCAAAAAGCAGAGTTGGTTGGTCGAAACCAAATTTATTTTATAAAATGGAAGGAGAGCAACCTTTTACAATGAAAAAAAGAGTGGTAAAAATCACAAAGCAGCTAATTTTTGTGCTAAGCGTGCACGCAAACCAAAGAGCGCTCCCATTGGCTGATAGTACTCGGTGCATGCGCAACGCTTCTTCCTCAGGCGCAGGAAGTCAAACGGCGGTGTAAAATCTGGGATTTAAAACTAACTTGTGGGTTTAAAGCTCAGTTCCTTAACCACTTTGCAACACAGTCCCCTCATCTGGCATGACAAAATATTCTATTTAAAATATTAAATATTTCATTCTGATTAATCTGTTATGCCTTCACAATTTATTTAGTTAAAAAAATAATTCAGCACATTACTGCTGTTGCTTGTCCTGCTGAGAAACAGCAGAGATCCTCCATCTTTATTTGAACTCCCAAGATCCCACACCTAAACGTGAGACACAAACACAGGAGAACAGCCAGGCTAACGCTGAATGCACACCCTGCAAAATCTGATCGGCGCAGAACCTCTCTCACACCTGGCGATTATCATCTATGAAGTCAAGCGCACATACACCTGTGCTTGGCGCAGGAGGTTCGCACATAGAACCTCTCAGGCACTCTGACAGGGAAGTGAATTTAAAATAAAGGCCTTATTGAGTAGGACAGTGCATCATCCATACAAATGACTTAATGACGCCCTGATGAAGGCCAGCTAAAACAAACTCAGCCGCTATGTGTGGGCAGTAGTCCTCTGCTGCTTCAGTCTTTTAATTGTCCTGACTGATGGGGCCTAATCAATAAAGGCTTTTAAGCAAACCTCTCTCTCAAGAGTGGTTTGGGCTTTGTGAATGTTTAATTTGCACAAAAAAGAAAAGCTCTGTCCAGTAACCTGGAACACTTAGCTCCAGGTTTGTCTTGTGTTTTGACATATGACCCACGTGGGCAGTAGTCCTCTGCTGCTTCAGTCTTTTAGTTCCAAAGAGCGCCAGAGTTTAATTGACATCGAAATAAAAAAGTGTGTTGATTCCACATTTCTAATAACACTGCTTTCCCTGGAACATCACCTGTACACTGTACTGTCTGTACTGAGACACACCTGTACACTGTGCTTTTCCCTGTCCAGGTGAGGTGGGCGACTGGAAAAACCACTTCAACGATGCCCAAAGCAAAGAGATGGACGCCGAGTTTGAAAAGCGTCTGGGAGGGACGAAGCTGGGGGCTCTGCTGAAATACGACAAGCACTGCAAATAGAGACGACCAAACATACACACACACACACACCTGGGGTAAATACACACTCCAAAACTACTGTAACTTCAACTCTAAAGGTGCTAGTAAAAAGTGAAAGAACAATTTTGTTTTTAATATTGGTGAAAATAGAAGTTTCTTTTAAAGATCGTTATTGATCTGCAGGATTGGGGGGTTGTATTAAGTTAAATACATACAGTGTGTCATGATTATAGCTTATGCATTTTTATTAAAACATGCATTGTTGATTGAATGTGTTTTGTCCATGCTTCTCTATTATATTTACAGTAATCTGTCTCCCAAGCAATGTTTTCCCACAACACTGTTAGCTCCACCCTGTTCACTCGGGATACACAAAGATTAATGCAGCACTTTCTCCTCCACCGGTTCTCAGCTGTCTCTGAATGTACTGTATCTTCCTGCATATATCTAGCTAATATAACCGGAACTGAATTTACTCAAACAGTACTGTCCCAACCGGCTAAATGGACTAGAAATATACAGGTAATACAGAATGGGAACGTACACTGAAGAGAGAAACACCGTTTTAAAGTTTAACATTTACATAAAGGATATAAGTACGTGGAACTTCCAGCAGAAGCTGGTATCTAGGGCTCCAGACCCAAATAAAACCCGTACCCACGCAGCTGCTCCCATCTCACCTCTGCTCACTCCCTTCCGTTGGAGACTGGATATGTCTCTTTTCAAATCCTGTCCCGCTAGTAATGGAACAAGCTTCAGTACCGGCGGTAGGTAGCGAGTGAACTGGTCTTCTAACGCTAAGCTTGCAGGTTCCAAGGTGGAGCACTGCCGTTGTACCCTGTAAAATCATTTTTCCATCTTAAAAATATAGCCAAAGTTCGACAATGTATTAAACAACAAGATGCTGAAAAATTGATTCACGCCTTTGTTTCGTCAAGGTTGGACTATTGTAACTCTGTCTATTCTGGTTGTCCAAAAAACGCTTTAAGGAGCCTCCAGCTCGTTCAAAATGCGGCAGCCAGAATCCTCACTAGAACGAGACGCACCGAGCACCCCTATTTTATTTACTCTGCATTGGCTTCCTATTGAGGCTAGAAAAATTAAAATTTGAAAGCCCTACATGGACTCGCGCCGGGGTATTTGTCCGATGCGCTTCGGCCATATATTCCGGCGCGTGCATATGCGTACATACACATACACAGTTTTTAAAATGTGCCTATATGAAATTTGAATACATTTTAGTTTTGCTCTGTTTTCAGTTTTTCTTTTCTTTTTATTTTTCTGTTAAGCACTTTGAGACCGCTTTGCGATGAAAAGTGCTATATAAATGAGGGGTTATTATTGTTATTATAGTGACATTAACGGACTGTTACCCCTTTTCGTTTGTGATTTTGAAATATTCGATTTTCCGGCTCCACATAGAACTGGCGATGATGTATCGATAAAAATGTAATGGTAGATACACTTGCTAATGTTGATCAAAGTTAAGGACTATATGTAGGCTAGCTAAAACTTTACATTACATACGTTCCCATGAAGTTATTCTGACGTGCAATATGACAGCTAGCTATCCATCTACCCAGCTAAAACACTGACGTTTATAACAAGCTAACTAGTTAGCATATGTGGTCATTCTGATAAAGTTAGCAGCTAAACCTCATTTGTAACGTAGGCTACGTTAATAAAGCGCATCTGTGTCTGTCATCGAATCCACATGGTAAACAAACGGGCAAACTAACAGTAGGCTACGTCACCTGCGTGATTTCTCTGCCACCTAGTGGATATGCTTTTAAACATCCAGACAGACGTAAAGTAGCCTACACAGTGCAGTATGTGAACAATGCCGCTTGGGTACGCAAACGCGTTCGCAAAGTGAAGTATATTTAGGCGTTATCTAACATCAGATAGGCCTAGTTGGTAAATTCTGTATTTGTTTGAGTGACAAGAAACGATATCGATATATATATTTATTTGCGTTTTAACGCAGAACGATAGGCTTGCGACATGATACGCTTGCGACGCGAAAATAATGAAAATATTTAACGTTAATATCCGGACCTGCTAAATTGGAAGAGTATGGGCAACCTGATTTCTTCTGGATGCCGATTGGATAGTTTACCGGAAGCGTCAAAACAGTGCCAAAAGTCGTGTCTGTAGAAAAAAATCTTGTAAACTGAGCCTTGCATGTAGAACGAGTTTTGCACGTAAATACTGTTTTCCATTCGTACTATTTCTGTTCACAAATGGTAAAGTACAAACACGGACCACAAGTTACAAGCTCAAGTCATTGTTTACAAGTACAAAATGTTTTTTTTCAGATTGTTCAAACACAAACTATAAGTTACAGAGACGAAATACTTTTGGCATTAATTTGAGCCCATAGAAGAGCTCGCATTGGCTTCTTTCTGGTCGGAGACGCGGTCCTTGTAATCGCACAATTCTCCATCGAGGTATCTCGAAAGGCTGCTTCTTACACCTGTCCCTGCCATGGCCGTTTTGGAAGTTACAAGTGTCTGCCTTTCTAACGATGTGTGTAAATAATAATTTTAAAATGCTACTCGGAAAAGATTCCTCGCTGGTTCAGCACGACTTGTGGGTTTTTTGAGATTGTGCAGTGTGAGTGACCGACCCCTAACCGTAACCGTAACTGTAACCCTAACCCCTAAACCTAACCATAACCCAAGTCAGTTACGACGGTTAATTTCGCACATTTGACGTCACAAGTAGCCTACTTCGCATTTCTGTCCTCTGGATGTGGAGCACGCAGGCCAGTGTCTCTCAACCCATTCCTACAGGGCACACTGCCCTGGACATTTTAATTCCAACCTCCGCTCCCAGCCTATCATCTGCATCGGTCGTCTGTTAATGATCACTCGAGCATGATTAGGTGGTGGTTGTAATGAAAACAGACAAGGCAGTGTGCCCTGTAGGAATGGATGGATTGAGAAACACTGTACTAGCCTCTACCATTTCCAAAGACTGTATCAGGGATCTAGGTGTCAAACTCATTCCAAACCATGAAAGAAAATTGAAAATAAATCTATTCACACCAGGTGATTTCATAAATTAGCTCACTTCTTCAGGTAGGCTAGGGAACTGGTTCTGAAATCACCTGGTGTTTTACATTTTAAGCATTTAGAAACCTGCTCTTATCCAGAGCCTCTTACAAGATTTGACATTAATACAAGGTCCAGGGAATCATAGTTGGGGAACCAAACCATGAAGAAAACAGAAAATAACATCATTGCAGGCACTGCATATGGACATAACACTGGGAAAGAAAAGGTTAGTGGGGCTTTTTAACTTTTGTTTTGTTTTGTTATATTTGTGTTTAAATTAATCTTTGTGTAATGAATCATCTGTTTAGCGTTAAAAGGAATATGGGGTTATCTGGTTGTCTGTGTGTGTGTGTGTGTGTGTGTGTGTGTGTGCATGCTTTTTTAGCTGCAGTTGTCGTTTCTATTTCACCTCAATCGCCCTGGGTTTTAAGTGAAAGGTAAAGGCAATACAAAGCCTGATTTCACAGTTGACTTAACTAAAGGCGATGTAAGTTTGGGGCGAGTCATTGTACTGCCAAACCCACTTCACTGGGACAGGGGCCATTCAGAGCTCTGCCACGCCCTGGACTGCCACACACTGTTAACTACGAGGCACACACACACACACACAATCCATTGCCAACCTCACTATGGCATTAGCTGCTGCCAGCAAAGCATGCTATTCAAGGCACCAACAAAATCCTTCTTACCTGTTCATGTTTGACAACCTTTAAGTTCTTTGCATAAAACACAGAATAACTCAATATGATTCTATCCACATGAGCAAGGTAGAAACAAATGCATGCACACATGAATAGAATATAGAATATTCTTTATTTGTCATGTTACACAAGGCAATTGGAATTTGTTTCTTCACATATCTCTCCTAAGAGAGGTTTGAACCAGCAACAGTGCCCCTGGAGCAGCTTGAGGGGTTCAGTGCTTGCCAGGGCCCAGCAGTGCCTCAGTAACAGTGCCCCATCCACCCTCTGGTTTCCAGTTTCAATAGTTGTTTTGTTTGGCCTTGCTGGGATTTGAACCAGCAACCCTCTGCTTGCCAGCCCATGTCGCTAACCACTGAGCCACTGCCACCCCAGTCTCTAGTCTCAAGACAAATTGACCTGAAATCGGATTTGCTTCAAACCTTCCTATCTGGCGTGCAGAATGCAGTCATGGCTGTGCCTCATTTTGCATACTGTATCATTTATATCATAACTGTTCATAAACTTGCATGTGTCATGTGGCTGTGAGTGCAGACTTTAACCCAGAGCATTCACTGGGCCCTGTTCCACAATGTTTTATGGGACTTGCTGGCAAAGATTTCTCCCTCTTCAATTTATATTGCTCTTGGATCCCTAAATGTAATTAATTGATTAAAATCTGATAATAAGCATGACCTTGCTCCACCTTACTTACAAAACCGCAACCTTTAGATCAAAGCTAAATCACATTTGTTAATAATAATAATAATTAATAATAATAATAATAATAATAATAAACTTAGAAAGTGCTTCTCATACGGACTCTCAAAGCACTCTCCAGAATATGGAAAGTAAAGGGCAACAATAAAAACAAACACACACAAATAGACACATTAAAACACAAACCAGTTTAGTGTGCAATGGAAATAACAGGGGTCATACAAAAGAAACAATATCGGGAATAAAACAAAATTAATGACAATACTACTCAAATAAATTGGGTAACACAATGTGACTGATGTCACTTGTCCTGATCAAAGGGTGTCTGCCTTGTGAATGGTGAACGGGGTCAAAATGAGGCCACCGCACCCTATATGCACCACACATACACACACACACACACACACACAGCACATATGCACACACACGCACACAGACAGACAGACACACACACTTTCTCTTTTCACCTGGTGCCGCTGGGGACAGCTCATCCAGCGTTTGTTTTCCTGTCTTCCTCCTCCCAAGCTGTAAAGAAATGATGATTTACGACGAAGCGAATGGACAGGACTGTGAGAACTGTGACAGCGCTTTAACGAGGACCCACATTCCACTGCAGGCAGTCGCCAGGAGGGAGGGGCCCAAGCTGGGCCTGACCTTACATAGCCCCACTTTGTCATATTAATTATTCACGAATAGTCTTACAGTACAGATTGCAGAGAAATCATTAATCAAGTGGAGACTGAGAAACATGAATAAAGCGACTATTTACTTTTGGGGCAGAGGTTTCTCTCAATAATGCGAAAAGCTGTACCCTCTCAAAAACAAAAAAACTAAAGTGTATGTACCTCGCTGCCAAAGTAAATAAAATAATAGGGCGTTGGGCCACCACGAAACTCTAGAACAGCTTCAATGTGCAAAGTGTCTGGAACACTATTGCAGGGAGACAACACCATTCTTTCATGAGAAATTCCATCATTTGGTGCTGTGTTGATGGTGGTGGTCTCAGGCACCGCTCTAGAATCTCCTATAAGTGTTCAATTGGGTTGAGATCTGGTGACTGAGATGGACATGGCATATGGTTTACATCATTTTCATGCTCATCAAACCATTCAGTGATCACTCATGCCCTGTGGATGGGGGCATTGTCATCCTGGAAGAGACCACTCCCATCAGGATATAAATGCTTCACCACAGGATGAAGGTGATCACTCAGAATGGCTTTGTATTTATTGGCGTTTACCTTGCCCTCTAAGGGGCTGAGTGGACCTAAACCATGCCAGGAAAATGCACCCCACACCACAACAGAGCCACCAGAACCCTTCATTTACTCAAGTGTTTGCTTTATTTTGGCAGTTACCTGCATATATTATCCAAACAATTAATACATTGGTAACATAATGATAAAATATACTGCACTTTTTGCCATTTATTGTACACCATTTTGTAAAGTTAATCTGTATATTTTTGTTCAACATTCTGTATTCTGTGTATATATGGCATGTATGGAGGTAGTTGACATAAACATTTGTGGTATCATTTTACATGATCATAAAATAAATGTATTAATAAATATATATTATATAATATATTATAATTACAAAAATGTATAGACATAAATAATATTTTCAGAGGGAGAAATAATTATTATGAAATAATATGTGGGATATTTCTCCCCTCTTGTGCTTACAGCACCATATAATAAATCAAAAGGGAAGAGAATGTTGTGTTTTTCAGAAGATAAGTATTATGTGGCATCTGCCCTTTATGTGTGTGAGTAGAATGGCCAAAATGTAAATGTAGTATAATGGTTAGGGAACTGGACTTGTAACTCAGAGGTTGCAGGTTCAATCCCCAGGTGGGACACATCTGCCGTTGTATCCTTGAGCAAGGTACTTAACCTGAATTGCTTCAGTAAAATATCCAGCTGTATAAATGGATTGTATGTTAAGAAATGTAAACTGTGTAAGTCGCTCTGGATAAGAGCGTCTGCTAAATGCCTAAAATGTAAATGTAAATGTAAATGTAAACACACCAATCTGCAAAACGAAGCATTTATTACAATAAGCAAACTGGGAGAAATCAATAAAGATGTGTGTGTGATGTGCTGTGCTCAAACAGTGACCAAAGAGCTGCTACAAGGAAACTAGGAAACAAACGGGCAGAACAGAACAACCAAGATGGCCTGCAGAGTCCCCTCTGGATCCAGCTCCATGCACTCCAGGGCAGAGGTGGATGAAGTATACAAACCCTTTACTGGAGTAAAAGTAAAGTAAATGTACTTTGTTAGTGTCCACCACTGCTCCAAGGTATTCTCATTCACAACACTATTTGTGAGGAGCGATTGCTCCCATCTAGTCCATGTTGCAAAGACAACCACCAACCCCCTCCCCCTCCAGCCTCCCCAAGTCCCCCCTCCAGGTTTTTAGGACCCAGCCACCTGCACACACCCCTAAAGACCAACAGGTACGACTTTCTGCAAATCAATCACAGCTGAAGGCAGACCAGGCCAGACCTTCCACGCGCCTCAACGCCACCCAGGAAACTGCTTCTCACGCAATCTTAATCTGTGTGGGGGCGGAGGCTCCTTCTGCTCCTTCTCACGCGCAGTGTGTGTGTGTGTGTGTGTGGCTCCACGGTGGACCTGCTGCATAAATAGATGTGCACTGCCGTGTGAGAGAGGACTGTATCCTGAAGTAACAGAGACAGCAGGACTAGAGATGCACCGATTGCGATTTTCTTGGCCGATTCCGATTTCCAATTTTTGATTAGTCTGACCTGCCGATACCGATTTTGGCCGATTCCGATTTTTTTTTCCTAAAAACAATAATTGACAACTTACACAAACATTTTTGTAACTTTGCTTTAATAGAAAATTAAGATTGACAATTCTGAGGTAGGTCAGAAGCATGAGGTAGGTCTCACTAAAACACATTTCAAAATAAAAAAAGTGTTCCAGGTTACTGGACAGAGCTTTTCTTTTTTTTGTGCAAATTAAATTCAATGATGAATAAAAGAGAATCCAACAACAGTGGCATGTAGCCTTTAAGTAATAAATAAAAAGAAACAAGAGTAGTTTAAATTTACTGACATGGTGACAGACCATTAGTCCGAAATATTTTTTTAAAACACTAACGTTATATTCTGATGACAGATGACACAAGCCCTTTTTCCATTAAATAATTATATGGCTTCAACTTGACGTGCATCAGAAAGTTATTGCGACAATGCTAATGGAAAACAGGTTAGTTCGAACCTATGATGCGCTAGACTAATTTGTTTGCTAGAGGTGGATTAGAGTAGATCCCAATTCTATATAGTGCAATGGAAAACACTTGTAGCGATATAAGGGCGGATGTTTCAGTTGCGGAGCTTGTCAAAGGCATTGAAACAAGCCGCTCTTCAGCAGAATTTCGTTATTTGCGTGAGTCAGGTAGCCTAACGACTACGACTTTAACTAGCTTCAAAGCTTAGATAAAAATGTTTCAAACTAGGAGTAATTGGAAAAGAGGCGATGCTGCTGTTTCTGAGTTTGTTTGATAGTGGAAACTCACAGCTGGCACCTTCATGCACAACACAGTTAATACACAATTTGTGGTTTAGCTAGAAATCGTTAGATGAATTTATCATTAAGTCTAATAAGTTCGATTTGTATGAGTGAATAGCACTGTTTCATAACGTCACTCATTAGCGAACATAATGATTTCAGTGCAATTCAGTGCTTCAGCAGGGCATTATTAGCCTACGTCAGGTTTATGCACTACCACTATGTTCTATTAATGGAAAATGGTTCAGAGGAACCGAACTAGCGCAACGAAGTAATTGTTAATTAACCCCGGTACCTACGGTACTGTAGAAAACGACTACCGTCAGAATTTGGGCATCGACTTGGTACGGGTGATGACTTTTCAAGTGTCTGATTAGGTTGGTCGTTCCGAACGCTTTTCGAGGTTGTTCCTCCGCGGCTTATTTTCGATTGACATGTATGACAAACTGCAAGCTTTAAGTCGTCTTCACTGACTGTGAAAACGCCCATACTAAGGACATGTTGAGGCGTTTTCAGCGCTGCGCTCATCTGATCTGTTTGCATTGGCTCACGGGTGCGCGCACGTCACGTGAAAAAGAGGGGCGAGGAGCCAACCGCGCACAGAATCGGCTATGTGGAGTGATCGGGATCAAGTCACCGATTGAGGCCGATCAGCTGAAAATCGGCCATTTCCGGTCAGAGGCCGATCGATCGGTGCATCTCTAAGCAGGACTCAAACTCAAACATGAGCTCGCACTTCTTCCTGAAGATGAAGGCCGATATTGAGAAGGCTAAGGCCATGAAGGACGAGGACAAGCTCTATAGGCACCAGGGTACCTTGTACGTCAGCATCATGAGCCCACTGGAGAACCTCCAAGCCCTGGAGACGCTGGAGGCAAGGCCAGATGATGTCCTGCTGGTAGCCTACCCTAAATGCGGTAAGTGCAACTTTCCCTCTTTCTTTTCTGTTGCATCCTTTGCTTGTGCGTGGTCCAGTGGTTACAACGTTCAACACTGGCCACGGAGTCGGCTCTGGCCGGGAGTGCCATCGGGGCGGCAATTGGCTGTCCGCCCCAGGGAGGGGGGAGGGAAGCCGACACACACAGTTCGCTGCGCACAGGAGTGATTGACAACAGGATAGAAACGTCACAAAACTGGGTGATCATGCAGCACAAGGGTAAAGAAAAGCACATGGTGAGGAGGGGGGATTTCTGTCGGGTGGGGGCTAAACCATATACAACAAAAAGGACACATTCACACCCTCAACCCCAGCCACCCTCCTCCATCTATACCCACCCACCAGTGTGGCACTTCAACCTATAACCAGACACATACCAAAGGCCACTTTTTTTTCAAATAATTAGTCATTTATTAAACTCACACAAACTACTGTTCATTCATCAAATAAACAAACCTTTGTGCACAATTTTGACGTATTAATCGACAAATATAATGAATTTAAGCTGTATCCCAATCGAATGAATTGACTCGCTTCCCATTTAACTTATCAATAAATGCTAAAAGTTAACTAAACATTCCAGCTGAATCAAAACGCTGGTACCACCTTCAGTTTTCCCGCAACACTTCTCCTTCGAAAAGGGCTTTGCCACAGTGACTCGAGAACTAAATCAGCATCGGCAGACTGTGTATGTAACGAAGATGACTTCTGATAAATCTATTTAAAACGGCAACAACCTATATTCACAATATTGACTTAAAATGGATAATAACAATAATAATAATAATAATAAGGGGCATTCAGAACGGCTTGGAATGCCCGAACGCCCCCTAGTGGCGGCTAATCGACTGTCCTGGAAGGCCCCAGACACGGGCCGGACAAATACGTACTTTATTTGAAATAATTTTTGAAATACTTTTTTAATTTTTTTTAACACCTCACACCAGTGAAACTCCTTCAGATTACTTTAATAATTAAAAAATATTTAGCATCTCTCTCTCTCTCTTTCATTTCCAGGGTTTAACTGGATGATAGGCATGTTGCAGAAGATGATGATTGCAGCTGGGCTGGAGAAAGACCCTAAACAGACTCCTTTGATGGAATTCTTAAGTCCGGAAATGCAAAAGGTGTGGATCACTGGGGTGGGCGGTTGGGGTGGGGGGGGGGGGGGACACAAATCAACCACATGTTATTGGCATATGATGCCACGCTGTAATGTGTATGAATTCATTAAGGGCCAGTTCCACCAGAACAGAGAACTCATTGCCGGCCTTGGGATTTTAGCTTGACCCGTTTGATGGGCGGCAGGCTCGTGGGGGAGGGCGAATCGAAAGAAATAGAGGGTACAATTGGCCATCGAATTGGGAGAAAAACAGGGAAAAAATCAGGAACAAATTTAAAAAATAATTTAAAAAAGGACGAGGACGTGTGCAAAGCCTCAGAGGCTGAGCCCTGATGGAGCCGCTGAACATGGCGCCAACGCCTCCGTGCTGTCGTGAGTCACGCCCTCATTCACCCACGGGAAATACCCATCACGATAAAACACTTCACCTCCTATTCACTCGAGGGACCTGGCTTTGTTTGGAGGAGGAGGCCTTATCTTCTAACAAGCCCTTTCTCCTTTTATTTTCTTTCTTTCATTCGTTCATTGAGGGCAGGGCTAGGCCCTGGTCCTGTAGAGCCACAGGGCGTGTGGTTATTTTTTTTGTAACTCAGAACTTAATTTTTATTTATTTATATATATATAAATTTGTTTCAGTTTTTTTCCCAATGCAGTGGCCAGTTATACCCTCTATTTATTTTGCTTTACTCTCCCCACACAAGTTTGCCACTCGTCTCTACGAGGCAAGCTAATTCTCCGAGGGGAGCCAACTCCGCTTCCTTCGAGACATAATTTGCCCACCCCTGTTCTGGAGTCTCCCTTACATGCTTCTCCGCGAACTCGTGTCAGCTCACCCTCCCCCCTCCCCCTGGGGCAGACAGCCAAACGCCGCCCCCGATCGGGACTCCCCTCCAGGGAGGTACAGTCGGGTTTCGAACCACGGTTACTCAGAACTTAACTGATCAATTAAAGTGAATGATTACACAGTTAACTCACCTGGTGTTCTTTGGTCTGAATTAGTTGCTGATTTTAGGGTGAACACAAGAACCAGCCGCACCCTGCAGCTCTCCAGGACCAGGGCTCTCTGCCCCTGAATTAGGGTCATCACAGGACCTCTGCCATTCACTTTCTCTTAAATAATACTTTGCCCTCCGTGGACAATGAGACCTTTTTAATGATTAGTATTTTTCTGGATTTAATTTCAAGGTCATTTCACACTAATCATCCACACATTCTGATGAGACTAGCTGGCTAATTGCTTCTAGTACCAGGGGAATGGTGCAAGAATACGTGGTGGGCGAAATTGGGCGTGCAAAACTACATATGACAAATTGAGTAATACAACAGGTAATTGACAAGTGACAAAATGCCACATTCGCTTTAGGTTTGAGGCCTACGTTCGATTTCACTGAACTTTGACCTTAACTTTTGACGTTAAGTAATGACTTCAATTGTCTTTTTTTCCTCCTTTTCTCACCATCCATCTCTTTTCTTATTCGTTTGTCACCCAGGTAATCAGTGAATCTCCTTCTCCTCGACTGCTGGGGACACACCTGCACCTCAAAAACATCCCCGCCTCCTTCACTGCAAAGAAGACTAAGGTATGCCTCCATTTACACACAACCAACGTTATTGATGTGGTGATTTCATTCTCCCCAAGAAAAATCTGATTCCTTTTCATTTTGTTTGAATCTTGAACCCAACGTTACTGTACTATGAGCCTGGACAGATTGCGTGAGTGCTTTTACTAATAATCTGGTCAGTTGCGACTTTTTCTTTTTATATACATTTGTTTTTGATTTTTTTCCCCCCGCCCCATTTTGCTAGCCAATTGTACCCTGAGTGAGAGAAAGAGAGAGGGCATTCTCAGGCTAACAGAACGCTGTCCCTGCAGTTCATTTTCAAATCCATATCACCTTTTTTTCCAGTAGAGAGTTAAATTCATTCCAAGCTCCATTTAGATATAGCTACATGTAATATGTTCATCATGTAGTGAAGCGCTGATGATGTTTTACATAGAGCAAACCATAGTGCACTTTAAGAGGGTGTGGTTGTGAAGCAGTTTGATATCAGTAGATGCTGAAGGTGTAGGGTTGTAAGACATGCAATCCAGTCTTTAATGAATACCTTCAGTGTTTGTTGTTAGCTACTGATGTGGCTCGAATTATTTACTTAACCCACCCAGCGTCATGAAACCTTCTGCGATCTGGTCTTTCCTCAGATGCTGGTGGTGTTCAGAAACCCGAAGGACACTGCCGTTTCCTACTATCACTTCACCAACAAGAACGCCGTTCTCCCGAAAGCTGAGTCCTGGGACAAGTTTTACTCTGAGTTCATGAGTGGCGATGGTAGGTCACTGCACCAAAAATACATCATGACAAAATAATCTAATAATATTATTAATATTAATAGATATTCAAATAAAGTAATAATATTATTACCAATAAATGGTACTAGTCATAGAACAGAAATTACTGTGACCCTGAACACATCAAATTCCTAGATTAACACCTTCTCCAAATTTGATTTATTTTAACATTGTGAGTTTAACATGACATTTTACAGGTGCAATGGCAGCGCCCAACCTGGGAATCGAACCTGCAACCTTTGCGTTACAAGTCTAGTTCCCTAACCATTATACTACACTGGAAACAGGTTTATGAATCACATAGGTTGGACAGGTGACAGAATGTATTTGCACTACGAAGCAATCCCATGCACTTTCCACCAATCACTGAAGGGGCTGTCTGTTTGTCTGTCTTTCCTTCAGTGGCCTGGGGTTCTTACTTTGACCAAGCCCTAGCCTGGGCGAAACACGTGGACGATCCCAATGTGATGATCGTGACTTATGAGTACCTGAAGCAGGTGAGTCATTCCACGCTGCAGGTCTCACGTAATCATGTTACTAAACCAAAACGTACAATTGACAGAAAGAAGAATTTGGCCTTTGAATTGGTGAAAATATATATATATTTTTTTAACTGTCAGCATTCTGCAGAAATTTTACTGGTGCTAGGAAGGGTTAAAGTATTTCAAGGGTAAAAATCCATTTGGCTGGTTATTTACTGTGCAGGTACCTTGTTCAAGGGTAAAACGGCAGTGCCACACCTGGGAGTCAAACCTGCAAACTCTTGAGTTATGAGCACAGCTGTCTCCAACCATTATAATACACTGCAGCCCAGGTGACCCAGGTCTGCTGATGCCACATAATCAGCATATTCAAAGATATACCTGACAAAGACATGCACAGGTGAAAACGTTGGTTGCACTGTTGCACCTGTTTGAGAGCACTTAATACAGTGTGCGGCTATCTCCTCTTTCCACCAGCCTACCTCACACACCCGCCACCAATGAAATGTGTTTGGATGTGCGCGCACTGCCTTCTCCATACCACAGTGCGTTGCCTGGAGACAAATCTTATGGCAGTGATTGGTGCTGCCACTACATCGTTGTCTGTACTCCCTCCAGAACCTTGTCGAAGGGGTGCGGCAGGTGTGCAAATTCTTCAATTTCGCTCTCAGCGAGGAACAGATCCAGACTATCGCCCAGGGGAGCACTTTTGAAGCCATGAAGGACAACTCCAAAGATTCTCATGGTCAATTGGGCAACGTCTTTTTCAGAAAAGGTACGTATCATATAATAAAAGCACTGCTTTCCCTTGTATACTGTACTATCCGTGCTAGTGACAGACACCTGTACACTGCGCTGTCTGTACCACAGACACACACACACACACACACACCTGTACACTGCGCTGTCTGTACCACAGACACACACACACACACACACACACACACACACACACACACACACACACCTGTACACTGTGCTTTTCCTGTCCAGGTGAGGTGGGCGACTGGAAAAACCACTTCAGCGAGGCCCAAAGCAAAGAGATGGACGCCAAGTATGAAAAGTGTCTGGGAGGGACAAAGCTGGCAGCTCTGCTGAAATACAACTAGCACTGAAAATAGAGATGACCAAACACACACACACACACACACACACACACACACACACACACACACACACACACACACCTGGGGCAAATACACACTACAAAATTACTTTAACTCTAAAGGTGATTGTAAAATTTGAAAGCACTCCTGCAGCTCCCCAGGAATTTTCAACCAAACGTTTGTATATGTTCTCATCTTGTATTTGTATTTTGATTTGTATTTTACTGAGGAGTTTTTTAACGTGAGTAAGCATTTCATTGTTGCAATGCATTCCCCTGTATTGTATACATATGACAAATAAACTTGACTTGACTTGAACACACACACTCACTCACATTCACCCTCTCTCTCTCTCACACACACACCTGAAGCAAATACACACTACAAAACTACAGTAACTTCAACTCTAAAGGTGCTAGTAAAATTTGAAAACACTGCTGCAGATCCCCAAGAATTTTCAACCAAGCACGTTACTAACCAAACCGCACTATCAAGTGAAAGAACAATTTCGTTAGAGCAGTGAAAATGGAGGTTTCTTTTTTAAAACCGTCAGTAATCTGCAGGAATCGTACCGGTGTCAAAAGGGGTCAAGTATTCCAAATAATCATTTGGGCCAGGTCCTCAACTGCCGCTACCGGCTAGATCCTCACACAAGAGGAGTGGACATAAAGGAGATTTCAAAGAAAACACAGAAAAACATTGAAGATGAAACCCCTCGATCATGCAGCGGCTGATGAATGTTCTTTTATAGTTTTTTTCAAAATCTTTTCATATTTAAAAATCTTTACAGTTAAAAGTTGCCATTCCAACTAAAAGGGGAAAAAAACAAAATTTGGGTAACAATACATTTTACAAAGACAGGGGAACAACATCACAGACTAGACTATACAACTATTAAAAGACAAGACTAGAAATACATATAATCTTAAATCAAAACTAAAAACTAAAAATAAAAGGAGTTTGTGCTTGGGGGTTGGTTGCCCAGAGCGCACCTCCTCTGGGGGGTGAGCTATATAATGAGTTATTTCCAGTGGCTCACCCCCCATTTCCTCCTTGCCCCTCTCTCATCCTTCAAAATGTCCACCAAAACGCCGTCCTGGAGGAGGTTTTGAATCCTCCTCCGGAGATTGAACAGGTCCACTGTTTGTTCTTGGAAGACCTTGATGTTCCTTGCCTCCCACAGGACCTGCTTAATGATGTTAATGATCCTCCACTGGCGCTGCAGCTCCGGGGTCCTACATCCCTCACGGGGACCATACAGGACCCTCTCAGTCATCAGGGAGGATCTCGGCAGGAGCCTGTTCTGGGAGACAAAGGACACAACAAGGCCCCAGACCCGTCTGGCCACGGAGCACTCCCAGAACAGATGGTGTACATGTTCTGAGTCAGTGCATCCATGAGGGCAGTTCTCGGTCAGGGCTAAGTGCCGTCTAAACATGAATGGCCTGGTGGGGAGACAGCCATGAGCAGACATCCATGTTATGTCCTTTTGATTGTTATTTAATGTTTTATGATTTGCATTTTTCCATACAATTTCAGGGTTTAGGGCTGGGTTGCCCCTCGGGAGCATCATGGTCTCTCCCGATCTCAAAAAGGACATGATATTTTTGTATGCCCTGGTCTCATGCTCTCCTCCACAACTTTTGCACTTAACCACTGTGCAGACTGCAGCCAAGTGGTCTAACTGAAGAGAGAAACACCTTTGTAAAGTTGAATATTTACATAAAGGATACAAATGCTGGAACTTCCAGCAGAAGCTTGTATAAGGCTCCAGACCCAAATAAAACCCGTACCCACGCAGCTGCTCCCATCTCACTCCCTTCCGTTGGATATTAGTTTTACGGCTCTTCTCGATTCTTGCCCCCCCAGTAATGGAACAAGCTTCAGTACCGACGGTAGTATAGTATAATGGCGACTATTTACTTAAGGGGCGGAGGTTTCTCTCAATAATTCGAAAAACAAAAAAACAAAAGTGTATGTACCTCACTGCCAAAGTAAATAATAATAGGGCGTTGGGCCACCACGAGCCTCTAGTACAGCTTCAATGTGCAAAGTGTCAGGAACACTATTGCAGGGAGACAACACCATTCTTTCATGAGAAATATCATCATTTGGTGCTGTGTTGATGGTGGTGGTCTCAGGCACCGCTCCAGAATCTCCCATAAGTGTTCAATTGGGTTGAGATCTGGTGACTGAGATGGCCATGGCATATGGCTTACATCATTTTCATGCTCATCAAACCATTCAGTGATCACTCGTGCCCTGTGGATGGGGGCAATGCCATCCTGGAAGAGACCACTCCCATCAGGATAGAAATACTTCACCACAGGATGAAGGTGATCACTCAGAATGGCTTTGTATTTAATGGTGTTTACCTTGCCCTCTAAGGGGCTGAGTGGACCTAAACCAGGGATAGGCAGTCTTACCCTGTGTGGGCCGGTGTGGGTGCAGGCTTTTGTTCCAGCCGAGCAGTAGCTCACCTGATTTGACTAATCAGCTAATCAAAGTCTTCAATCAGGGCTTTGATTAGTGGAATCAGGTGTGTCACCGTTCAGTTGGAACAAAAGCCTGCACCCACACTGGCCCACACAGGGTAAGATTGCCCACCCCTGACCTAAACCATGCCAGGAAAATGCACCACACACCTACAACAGAGCCGCCAGAACCCTTCATTTACTCAAGTGCTTGCTTTATTTTGGCAGTTACCTGCATATAGTATCCAAACAATTAATACATTGGTAACATCATGGTCAAATATATTGCACCTTTTGCCATTTATTGTACACCATTTTGTAAAGTTAGATTGTATATTCTTGTTCAACATTCTGTATTCTGTGTATATATGGCATGTATGGAGGTGGTTGACATAAACATTTGTGGTATCATTTTACATGATCATAAAATAAATGTATTAATAAATATATATCATATAATATATTATAATTACAAAAATGTATAGGCATAAATAATATTTTCAGAGGGGGAAATAATTATTATGAAATAATATGTGGGATATTTCTCCCCTCTTGAGCTTACAGCACCATATAGTAAATCAAAAGGGAAGAGAATGTTGTGTTTTTCAGAAGATAAGTATTATGTGACATCTGCCCTTCATGTGTGTGAGTAGAATGGCCAAAATGTAAACACACCAATCTGCAAAACGAAGCATTTATTACAATAAGTAAACTGGGAGAAATCCATAAAGATGTGTGTGTGCTGTGCTGTGCTCAAACAGTGACCAAAGAGCTACAGCTGCTATGGGGAAACTAGAAAGGAAACGGGCAGAAGAGAACAACCAAGATGGCCTGCAGAGGCCCCTCTGGATCCAGCTCCATGCACTCCAGGGCAGAGGTGGATGAAGTATACAAACCCTTTACTGGAGTAAAAGTAAATGTACTTTGTTTGTGTCCACCACTGCTCCAAGGTATTCTCATTCACAACACTATTTGTGAGGAGCGATTGCTCCCATCTAGTCCATGTTGCAAAGACAACAACCAACCAAACCCCCCCCCCTCCACTCTGCAGCCTCCCCAAAGTCCCCCCCCCCTCCAGGTTTTTATGACACAGCCACCTGCACACACCCCTAAAGACCAACAGGTACGACTTTCTGCAAATCAATCACAGCTGAAGGCAGACCAGGCCAGACCTTCCACTCGCCTCGACGCCGCCCAGGAAACCGCTTCTCACGCAATCTTAATCTGTGTGGGGGCGGAGGCTCCTTCTGCTCCTTCTCATGCGCAGTGTGTGTGTGTGTGTGGCTTCACGGCGGACCTGCTGCATAAATAGATGTGCGCTGCCGTGTGAGAGAGGGTTGGAACCTGAAGTAACAGAGACGGCAGGACTCAAACTCAAACATGAGCTCGCACTTCTCCCTGAAGATGAAGGCCGATATTGAGAAGGCTAAGGCCATGAAGGACGAAGACAAGCTCTATAGGCACCAGGGTACCTTGTACCTCACCATCATGAGCCCACTGGAGAACCTCCAAGCCCTGGAGACGCTGGAGGCAAGGCCAGATGATGTCGTGCTGGTAGCCTACCCTAAATGCGGTAAGTGCAACTTTCCCTCTTTCCTTTCTGTTGCTTCCTTTGCTGGTTGTGTTAAACAGCGAAAGTGTACTAAACGTAGGGTGACCACATTTTCAAAACCTAAAACCGGGAACGAAAAAAGAAAGAAATAATAAAATCAATACAGTGTTGTTTTGATACGGTGACCTCAACAAGTCACTTTTTTTTGACAGGCACTTTGAAGCAGCTCTGTATTAAATCCACATTTTAACGAGCTGAGGCGTTGTCGGACGTGATTTTTTTTCTGCCGGTTGTCGATCAGTGCACGTGATGTACATACATTGTGCTCCAATGAACTGGCTCAGGGTCAGTTTTATTGTTTTCTCTTCATTGGGTAATAATCATAAACGGGGGCAGTAGACCTGATCTGGGACCAGTTGTTGATGGCAGAATGTAATCACAGCCGTGCAGAATGCACGTACCATATTACTTGGGGCAAGTGGTTCTCTGTGGCTCAGGTGGTAGAGCACGGCGTTAGCAACGCTTAGGTTGTGGGTTCAATCCCCACTGGGACCACATATACTGAAAAATGTATTCACTCACTACTGTAAATTGCTTTCGATAAAAGCATCTGCTAAATGGCATATATTATTATTATATTAAGCTGGAAACAGACATTTCGGCATTTTGTCGAGACACTGAGACATGCTGCTCAAACCCGGGACATTGGACACCCTAGCTAAACTGGACTGACTATAGGTGTGAGAGATTGGGGGTGGGGGGTGGTTAAGCAGGGAAATATCCAAATATTGAGAAATTTGTTTCTGAACCGTGTGCACCCACAGAAGGATTTCCACTCTTAATGAGAAACGGACTCCATGCTGCCCTCATTGGGAGTGTGGATTCACACTTCATATGTTCACAGGTGTGTGTCCACAGGTACAGTGCGGTCCAAAAGTCTGAGTCCACTACCAAGATCTTGTTTGCTTTCATCATCAAAAACTAACACAAACTACTTCACTAAGCTCTGCTGACACAAATACAAACAGCCGCAAAAACAAGTGTGTGTTCATAGGTGTGTGTTCACAGGTGCTTTCAAGGCTCAAAGTCCAATCTGGGTGAGGTCAGTCACCACAGGTGTCACCTCCCACCTCTCTCTCACACTCTTGAGTTTTCTCAAAAGGCCTCGATCTCATGAGCCACGATCTCCTTCATACTGGTCTGACGTGTGCCAGAGGCGACGTTCCCAAGTCTGCCATTGAAATCTGCATATAGTGTTAAATACAAATCTGGTCAACAACCAGCTACAGGGAAATAAAGTATCAGATTTGCAGTTATGCCATGTGTTTATTTGAGGATCAAATGAAATCTTGTGATCGATTCGATTGACTGCTTACATTACAAACAAGAGACATTTTCATATAGTTTAGCAAGCTGACGTGACTAACTTTGCACAATACAGGCCTACCCGCATCAGCTCTCTTGTTATCGCCCTTCAAAAACATTTTCGTAGGTCCATCTATGAACGAACACAATGTCGTGAATGATTTTAAGTTATAACCCTTTGGACAGCTTGATAAATTGCTAATTTAAAACTTGTGCGCAAAGTCTGGCAGCAGGAAACCCGTTCTTCCCGTTCTTAAGAGCGCACAATCGAGCCCACATCGTCGATCATGCTACGCTACATAGACGGTTTACTCGCTTCACCTGAAGTGGGACAGAGGGCCGGGACACTGCTGGCAGTGACGTCTTGCCGCTGCACGCGAGCGAACGAGAATTAAGATCGGTAGTGATGGCGAAATTGAGCTTTCCGAAACATTGCGTGTTATCGACACTGTGTCGAAAATGGGTTCAGTACTCGGAGCTTCATGAGAGAATGCACACTGCCATCTGCTGGTGAAATGACTGTAGCACAACAAACCAGTAATTTATATGAACGCACGAACTGATGGTGTGTAGCCTAGAGAGTAAGATGTTAGACGGTTCGATTCCCATTGTGTGAACAACTCAATATGATAATAAAATATTGAGTGTGAGAGTAAATATTTTTGACAGTAAACGCAACCTACCCTTCAACATGCATGCCCGAAATCACATCCCGCATGAATT
Organism: Aldrovandia affinis; assembly: GCA_029706075.1. NCBI lineage: Eukaryota > Metazoa > Chordata > Actinopteri > Notacanthiformes > Halosauridae > Aldrovandia > Aldrovandia affinis. The sequence goes on along the minus strand of JAINUG010000146.1, from coordinate 851,820 downwards.
AATCTCCATTCATACTAATTTTCTTGATATTGTAGCGGTGAACGCCACATAATCAAAACTCAAGAGACCTTGGTTTTCATTTCAGTGCTACTGCTTTACTACAACAAAGCGTGACACACTAGAAAATACACACTGCGAACGTCCGGGGGTCATTCTTTACACACTCAACCAAGATGGACGATACGAATACCTACATGGGGGAAATGGGACTTTCAGTTATACATTTTGGTAACACGAAGATAGCTAGCTAATCATTTATAAGAGTTAGTGGCCACAAGGGGCCCTCTGACACCGGTGCTAACTTTAGCCTCGGCTACCGCTTGGGGTAGCCTAGCCACCCGAGAAGCTAACAACAAACAAGATGGCGGGCAGCTAGCATTACTGGTGGCTAGGCTAGCTGCCCACCGTTACAATATGAATCGGCTGGTGTTTCACCTGGCAGGGTGGACTTAAATACACAGTGAATCCTCCAATGTGCACGTAATTCAGGCCATTTGTGCTTTAGGGAGTCCACTGTTGACAAACATCCCTTTATATAGAGGTGTCAGGTCTTCCCAGGTGTCCAGGAACAGGGAACCAACACAACCAAATTTTACCTGGGGCAGTCTAGGCAAGTGTCAGTCGGGTGGGGGCTAAACCATACACCCCCCCCCCCCCCCCAAAAAAAAATTACACATTCACACCCTCAACCCCAGCCACCCTCCTCCATCTATACCCACCAGTGTGGCACTTCAGCCTATAACCAGACACATACCAAAGGCCACTTTTCAAATAATTAGTCATTTATTAAACTCACACAAACTACTGTTCATAAACAAATAAACAAACCTTTGTGCACAAGTTTGACGTATTAATCGACAAATATAATTAATTTAAGCTGTATCCTAATCGAATGAATTGACTCGCTTCCCATTTAACTTATCAATAAATGCTAAAAGTTAACTAAACATTCCCGCTGAATCAAAACGCTGGTACCACCTTGAGTTTTCCTGCAACACTTCTCCTTCGAAAAGGGCTTTGCCACAATGACTCGAGAAATAAAGCAGCATCGCCAGACTGCGTATGCAACGAAGATTACTTCTGATACATTTATTTAAAACGGCAACAACCTATATTCACAATATTGACTTAAAATAGATATAACAATAATGCGGCTTGGAATGCCCGAGCGCCCCCTAGTGGTGGCTAATCGACTGTTTAAAAGACAAATACTTTATTTTAAATACTTTAACCTCTCACACCAGTGAAATTCCTTCAGATTACTTTAATAATTAAAAAATGACTTAGCATTTCTCTCTCTCTCTTTCATTTCCAGGGTTTAACTGGATGATAGGCATGTTGCGGAAGATGATGGTGATTGCAGCTGGGCTGGAGAAAGACCCTAAACAGATTGGTTTGATTGAATTCTTAAGTCCGGAAATGCAAAAGGTGTGGCTCACTAGCGGTTAGGGGGGGCACACAAATCAACCACATGTTATTGGCATATGATGCCACACTTTAATGTGTATGAATTCATTAAGGGCCAGTTCCCCCAGAACAGAAAACTATAAATTGTTGTTTTGCATCTACACCAAGAACATTTTTTTTTCTTTTTGTTTCTAATTTTTTTCCAGTTTTTCTCCCAATTTAGTGGCCAATTATACTCTCTATTTATTTTGATTCGCCCTCCCCCCACGAACTCACCCATCCTCTGGGTCAAGTGAATTCCCTAAATCTCCTGCCCTCTGTGAAGGAGACCTTTTGAATGATTAGTATTTTTCTGGATTTAATTTCAAGGTCATTTCACACTATGGGTCATCACCCACATTCTGACAAGACTACCTGGCTAATTGCTTCTAGAATGGTGCAAGAATACATGGTAGCGAAATTGGGCGTGCAAAACTACATATGAAAAGTTGAGTAATACAACAGGTAATTGACAACTAACACAACGCCACATTCGCTTTAGGTTTGAGGCCTACATTCAATTTCACTGAACTTAACTTTTGACTTTAAGTAATGACCTTAATTGTCTTTTTTTCTCCTTTTCTCACCATCCATCTCTTTTCTTCTTTGTTTGTCACCCAGATACTCAGTGAATATCCTTCTCCTCGACTGCTGGGGACACACATGCACCTCAAAAACATCCCCGCCTCCTTCACTGCAAAGAAAACTAAGGTATGCCTCCATTTACACACAACCAAGGTTATTGATGTAGTGATTTCATTGTCCCCAAGAAAAATCCTTTTCATTTTGTTTGAATCTTGAATCCATCATTACGGTACTATGAGCCTGACCAGACTGACACCACCAAATTCTGAGTGCTTTTGCTAATAATCCAGTGTTCAGTTGCTACTTTTTATTTTCATATAAATTTGTTTCTTATTTTTTTCCCATTTTGGTAGCCAATTGTACCCTGAGTGAGAGAAAGAGAGAGGGCATTCTCAGGCTAACAAAACGCTGTCCCTGCAGTTCATTTTCAAATGCATATCAACTTTTTTTTCCAGTAGAGAGTTACATTCTTTCCAAGCTCCATTTAGATATAGCTACTTGTACTTCATCATGTAGTGAAGCGCTGATGATGTTTTACATAGAGCAAACCATAGTGCACTTTAAGATGTTGTGGTTGTGAAGCAGTTTGATATCAGTAGATGCTGAAGGTTGAGGGTTGTAAGACATGCAATCCAGTCTTTAATGAATACCTTCAGTGTTTGTTGTTAGCTACTGATGGGGCTCGAATTCTTTACTTAACCCACCCAGCGTCATGAAACCTTCTGCGATCTGGTCTTTCCTCAGATGCTGGTGGTATTCAGAAACCCGAAGGACACTGCCGTTTCCTACTATCACTTCACCAACAAGAACCCCGTTCTCCCAAAATCTGAGTCCTGGGACAAGTTTTACTCTGAGTTCATGAGTGGCGATGGTAGGTCACGGCACAAAAATATATCATAACAAAATAATCGAATAATATTATTAATATTAATAGATATTCAAATAAAATAATAATATTATTACCAATAAATGGTACTAGTCATATAACAGATTACTGTGACCCTGAACACATCAAATTCCTAGATGAATGCCTTCTCCAAATTTGATTTATTTTAACATAGTGAGTTTAACATGACATTTTACAGGTGCAATGGCAGCGCCCAACCTGGGAATCGAACCTGCAACCTTTGCTTTACAAGTCTAGTTCCCTAACCATTATACTACACTGGAAACAGGTTTATGAATCACGTAGGTTGGACAGGTGACAGAATGTATTTGCACTACGATGCAATCCCGTGCACTTTCCACCAATCACTGAATGTCTGTTTGTCTGTCTTTCCTTCAGTGGGCTGGGGTTCTTACTTTGACCATGCCCTAGCCTGGGAGAAACGCGTGGACGATCCCAATGTGATGATCGTGACTTATGAGTACCTGAAGCAGGTGAGTCATTCCATGCTGTCTGTCTTTTTTTTTTTTTTACTGTCAGCATTCTGCAGAAACTGTACTGGTGCTGGGAAGGGTTAAAGTATTTCAAATAATTATTCACATTTTACATTTAGCAGATGCTATTATCCAGAGCGACTTACACAGTTTGCATACAATCCATTTATACAGCTGGTTATTTACTGTAGCAATTCAGGTTACCTTGTTCAAGGGTAAAACGGCAGTGCCACACCTGGGAATCAAACCTGCAAACTTTTGAGTTATGAGCACAGCTGTCTCCAACCATTATACTACACTGCAGCCCAGGTGCGTTGTCTGGAAACAAATCATATGGCAGAGATTGGCGTGGAACTTTTATTTTGAAAAACAGTACGGGTTTGCAGGGCTGTGTCATTGATGGTGCTGCCACTACATCGTTGTCTGTACTCCCTCCAGAACCTTGTCGAAGGGGTGCGGCAGGTGTGCAAATTCTTTAATTTCGCTCTCAGCGAGGAACAGATCCAGACTATCGCCCAGGGGAGCACTTTTGAAGCCATGAAGGAGAGCTCCAAAGATTCTCATGGTCAAATGGGCAACGTCTTTTTCAGAAAAGGTGCGTATCAAAAAGCAGAGTTGGTTGGTCGAAACCAAATACATTTTGTAAAGCAGAAGAGCGTTGGGAGAGCAACCTTTTACAATGAAAAAAAGAGCGGTAAAAATCACAAAGCAGCTAAGTTTTGAGCTAAGCGTGCACGCAAACCAAAGAGCGCTCCCATTGGCTGATAGTACTCGGTGCATGCGCAACGCTTCTTCCTCAGGCGCAGGAATTCAAAGGGCAACAGCGGTGTGAATGAGGTTCACACATCCAGAACCTCCCAGGCACTCTGGCAGGGAAGTGAGTTTAAAATAAAGGCCTTGTTGAGTAGGACACATCCCTGCGGACGCCCTGATGAAGGCCAGCTAAAGCCGCTATGTGTGGGCAGTAGTCCTCTGCTGCTTCAGTCTTTTAATTGTCCTGACTGATGGGGCCTAATCAATAAAGGCTTTTAAGTAAACCTCTCTAAGAGTGACTTGGGCTTTGTGAATGTACGAAGCTTAGCTCCAGGTTTGTCTTGTGTTTTGACATATGACCCACGTATCCAAAGAGCACCAGAGTTTAATTGACATCAAAATAAAAAAGTGAGTAATAGGATTCCCTATTTCTAATAAAAGCACTGCTTTTCCTTGTAAACTGTACTATCCGTGCTAGTGACAGACACCTGTACACTGCGCTGTCTGTACCACAGACACACACACACACACACACACACCTGTACACTGTGCTTTTCCTGTCCAGGTGAGGTGGGCGACTGGAAAAACCACTTCAGCGAGGCCCAAAGCAAAGAGATGGACGCCAAGTATGAAAAGTGTCTGGGAGGGACAAAGCTGGCAGCTCTGCTGAAATACAACTAGCACTGAAAATAGAGAAGGTGATTGTAAAATTTAAAAGCACTCCTGCAGCTCCCAATAATTTTCAACCAAACGTTTATATATGTTCATATCTTGTATTTGTATTTTGATTTGTATTTTACCGAGGAGTTTTATAACGCGAGTCAGCATTTCATTGTTGCAATGCATTCCCCTGTATTGTATACATATGACAAATAAACTTGACTTGAACACACACTCACTCACACTCTCTCTCTCACACACACACACACCTGAAGCAAATACACACTACAGAACTACAGTAACTTCAACTCCAAAGGTGCTAGTAACATTTGAAAACATTCCTGCAGATCCCCGATCGGTGAAAATGGAGGTTTCTTTTTAAAAGTCGTCAATAATCTGCAGGAATCGTACCGGTGTCAAAAGGGTTCAAGTATTGAGGCCTCCCGCGTGGTCCAGTGGTTACAACGTTTGAAACTGGCCACGGAGGGGGGAGGGAAGCCGACAAGACGTTCACTGTGAATAAGAGTGGCCCTGTAGTACCGGGTTACAGTCGACGGCCTGGTGAGTGCCGTCAAGGAGGAGACGTTACTTCGCCTTCGTCACTACCGGTCGCAGGACTACGGCAGCGAACTCACATTACTAGGGGGGGATTGACATAAAATAGCAGGTCTAATTGGCTACTAAATTGGGAGAAAATGGGATAAAATCACAAACAAAATATAAAATAAAAAAAAGGGTTCAAGTATTCCAAATAATAATTTGGGCCAGGTCCTCAACTGCCGCTACCGGCTAGATCCTCACACAAAAGGAGTGCACATAAAGGAGATTTCAAAGAAAACACTGAAAAAACATTGAAAATGAAACCCCTCGATCATGTGGCGGCTGATGGAACTATAACAACCGTACCTCCATTTTACGTGACGTCTCTTAATTGCAGGCAGCTGTGTGAAACCATGACGTATGCTATATATACCTTGCGCATTGGGGGTTTGTATTAGGCTAAATACATACAGTATGTCATGATTATAGCTTGTACATTTTTATTAAAACATGCATTGTTGGTTGAATGTGTTTTGTCCATGCTTCTCTCTACTACAGTATATTTACAGTAATCTGTCTCCCAAGCAATGTTTTCCCACAATACTGTTAGCTCCACCCTGGTCACTCGGGATACACAAAGATTAATGCAGCACTTTCTCCTCCACCGGTTCTCAGCTGTCTCTGAATGTACTGTATCTTCCTGCATATATCTAGCTAATATAACCGGAACTGAATTTACTCAAACAGTACTGTCCCAACCGGCTAAATGGACTAGAAATATACAGGTCATACAGAATTAGAACGTACACTGAAGAGAGCAGCACCTTTGTAAAGTTGAATATTTACATAAAGGATACAAATGCTGGAACTTCCAGCAGAAGCTGGTATCTAAGGCTCCAGACCCAAATAAAATCCGTACCCACGCAGCTGCTCTCGTCTCACCTCTGCTCACTCCCATCCGTTGGATATTGGTTTTAGGGCTCTTCTCGATTCTTGCCCCCCCAGTAATGGAACAAGCTTCAGTACTGACGGTAGTATAGTATAATGACGACTATTTACTTATGGGGTTTCTCTCAATAATTCGAAAATCTCAAAAACAAAAAAACTAAAGTGTATGTACCTCACTGCCAAAGTAAATAATAATAATAGGGCGTTGGGCCACCACGAGCCTCTAGTACAGCTTCAATGTGCAAAGTGTCTGGAACACTATTGCAGGGAGACAACGCCAGTCTTTCATGAGAAATTCCATCATTTGGTGCTGTGTTGATGGTGGTGGTCTCAGGCACCGCTCCAGAATCTCCCATAAGTGTTCAATTGGGTTGAGATCTGGTGACTGAGATGGCCATGGAATATGGTTTACATAATTTTCATGCTCATCAAACTATTCAGTGATCACTTGTGCCTTGTGGATGGGGGCAATGCCATCCTGGAAGAGACCACTCCCATCAGGATAGAAATGCTTCACCACAGGATGAAGGTGATCACTCAGAATGGCTTTGTGTTTATTGGCGTTTACCTTGCCCTCTAAGGGGCTGAGTGGACCTAAACCATGCCAGGAAAATGCATCCCACACCATAACAGAGCCACCAGAACCCTTCACTTACTCAAGTGTTTCCTTCATTTTGGCAGTTACCTGCATATATTATCCAAACAATTAATACATTGGTAACAAAATGATCAAATACACTGCACTTTTTGCCATTTATTGTACACCATTTTGTAAAGTTAGATTGTATATTTTTCAACATTCTGTATTCTGTGTATAAATGGCATGTATGGAGGTGGTTGACATAAACATTTGTGGTATCATTTTACATGATCATAAAATAAATGTATTAATAAATATATATTATATAATATATTATAATTACAAAAATGTATAGACATAAATAATATTTTCAGAGGGGAAAATAATTATTATGAAATAATATGTGTGATATCTTTCCCTTCTTGTGCTACAGCACCATATAGTAAATCAAAAGGGAAGAGAATGTTGTGTTTTTCAGCAGATAAGTATTATGTGGCATCTGCCCTTCATGTGTGTGAGTAGAATGGCCAAAATGTAAACACACCAATCTGCAAAACGAAGCATTTATTACAATAAGTAAACTGGGAGAAATCCATAAAGATGTGTGTGTGCTGTGCTGTGCTCAAACAGTGACCAAAGAGCTACAGCTGCTATAGGGAAACTAGAAAGAAAACGGGCAGAAGAGAACAACCAAGATGGCCTGCAGAGTCCCCTCTGGATCCAGCTCCATGCACTCCAGGGCAGAGGTGTAAAGTAAATGTACTTTGTTAGTGTCCACCACTGCTCCAAGGTATTCTCATTCACAACACTATTTGTAAGGAGCGATTGCTCCCATCTAGTCCATGTTGCAAAGACAACCACCAACCAACACCCCTCCACTCTGCAGCCTCCCCAAAGTTTTTATGACCCAGCCACCTGCACACACCCCTAAAGACCAACAGGTACGACTTTCTGCAAATCAATCACAGCTGAAGGCAGACCAGGCCAGACCTTCCACGTGCCTCGACGCCACCCAGGAAACTGCTTCTCACGCAATCTTAATCTGTGTGGGGGCGGAGGCTCCTTCTGCACGCACAAACGCACACACACACACACTCATGTGCAGAGTGTGTGTGTGGCTCCATGGTGGCCCTGCTGCATAAATAGATGTGCGCTGCCGTGTGAGACAGGACTGTATCCTGAGGTAACAGAGACGGCAGGACTCAAACTCAAACATGAGCTCGCACTTCGCCCTGAAGATGAAGGCCGATATTGAGAAGGCTAAGGCCATGAAGGACGAAGACAAGCTCTATAGGCACCAGGGTATCCTGTACGTCACCGTCATGAGCCCACTGGAGAACCTCCAAGCCCTGGAGACGCTGGAGGCAAGGCCGGACGATGTCCTGCTGGTAGCCTACCCTAAATGCGGTAAGTGCAACTTTCCCTCTTTCCTTTCTGTTGCTTCCTTTGCTGGTTGAGTTAAACAGCGAAAGTGTACTAAACGCAGGGTGACCACATTTTCAAAACCTAAAACCGGGAACTAAAAAATAAAGAAATAATAAAATCAATACAGTGTTGTTTTCATACGGTGAGCTCAACAAGTCACTTTTTATTGACAGGCACTTTGAAGCAGCTCTGTATTAAATCCACATTTTAACGAGGTGAGGCGTTGACGGACGTGATTTTTTTTCTTCTGCCGGTTGTCGATCAGTGCACGTGATGTACATACATTGTGCTCCAATGAACTAGCTCAGGGTCAGTTTTATTGTTTTCTCTTCATTGGGTAAAGATCATAAACGGGGGCAGTAGACCTGATCTGGGACCAGTTGTTGATGGCAGAATGTAATCACAGCCGTGCAGAATGCACGTACCATATTACTACAGCAGGAAACAGGGACATTTCGGCATTTTGTCGGGACACCTGAGACATGCTGCTCAAAACCGGGACATTGGACACCCTAGCTAAACTGGACTGACTATAGGTGTGAGAGATTGGGGGTGGGGGGGGTGGTTAAGCAGGGAAATATCCAAATATTGAGAAATTTGTTTCTGAACCGTGCGCACCCACAGAAGTATTTTCACTCTTAATGAGCAACCAACTCCATGCTGCTCTCATTGGGAGTGTGGATTCACACTTCATATGTTCACAGGTGTGTGTCCACAGGTACAGTGGGGTCCAAAAGTCTGAGTCCACTACCAAGATCTTGTTTGTTTTCATCATCAAAAACTAACACAAACTAATTTACTAAGCTCTGCTGACACAAATACAAACAGCTGCAAAAACAAGTGTGTGTTCATAGGTGTGTGTTCACAGGAGTGTGTTTATAGGTGTGTGTTCACAGGTGCTTTCAAGGCTAAAAGTCCAATCAGGGTGAGGCTCAGTCACCACAGGTGTCACCTCCCACCTCTCTCTCACTCTTGAGTTTTCTCAAAGGGCTTCAATCTCATGAGCCACACTCTCCTTCCTACTGGTCTGACGTGTGCCAGATGCGACGTTCCCAAGTCTGCCATTGAAATCTATGCATATACAAATACAAATCTGGTCAACAACCAGCTACAGGGAAATAAAGTATCAGATTTGCAGTTATGCCATGTGTTTATTTAAGGATCAAATTAAATCTTGTGATCGATTCGATTGACTGCTTACATTACAAACAAGAGACATTTTCATATAGTTTAGCAAGCTGACGTGACTAACTTTGCACAATACAGGCCTACCCGCATCAGCTCTCTTGTTATTATTCAATGTGCACGTAATTCAAGCCATTTGTGCTTTAGGGAGTCCTCTGTTGACAAACATCCCTTTAACTCATTCAATGGGTTTTTTTCTAGGTTTGGGAGAATGAGAAGAGTGTGGCACGGTCATATAGAGGTGTCAGGTCTTCCCAGGTGTCCAGGAACAGGGAACCAACACAACCAAAGTAAATCTACAATGTGTCATTCAAACACCCCCCCACAAAAAAATCAATTCCCCAGCCCCACCCTCCTCCATCTATACCCACCAGTGTGGCACTTCAACCTATAACCAGACACATACCAAAGGTCACTTTTTTTCAAATAATTTGTCATTTATTAAACTCACACAAACTACTGTTCATTCGTCAAATAAACAAACTTTTGTGCACAACTTTGACGTATTAATCGACAAATATAATTAATTTAAGCTGTATCCTAATCGAATGAATTGACTCGCTTCCCATTTAACTTATCAATAAATGCTAAAAGTTAACTAAACATTCCCGCTGAATCAAAACGCTGGTACCACCTTCAGTTTTCCCGCAACACTTCTCCTTCGAAAAGGACTTTGCCACAATGACTCGAGAACTAAATCAGCATCGCCAGACTGCGTATGCAACAAAGATGACTTCTGATCAATTTATTTAAAACGGCAACAACCTATATTCACAATATTGACCTAACATAGATATAACAATAATAATAATAATTAGGGTCATTCAGAACGGCTTGGAATGGCCGAGCGCCCCCTAGTGGCGGCTAATCGACTGTTTGGAAGGCCCCAGACACGGGCTGGACAAATACTTTATTTTAAATACTTTAACCCCTCACACCAGTGAAATTCCTTCAGATTACTTTAATAATTAAAAAACATATTTAGCATCTCTCTCTCTCTCCTTCATTTCCAGGGTTTAACTGGATGATAGGCATGTTGCGGAAGATGATGGTGATTACAGCTGGGCTGGAGAAAGACCCTGAACAGATTCCTGTGATGGAATTCTTAAGTCCGGAAATGCAAAAGGTGTGGCTCACTAGCAGTTAGGGGGGGCACACAAATCAACCACATGTTATTGGCATATGATGCCACACTTTAATGCATATGAATTCATTAAGGGCCAGTTCCACCAGAACAGAAAACTATAAATTGTTGTTTTGCATCTACACCAAGATTATTTTTTTTTCTTTTTGCTTCAATTTTTTTTCCTGTTTTTCTCCCAATTTAGTGGCCAATTAAACTCTCTATTTATTTCGATTCGCCCTCCCCCACGAACTCACCCATCCTCTGGGTCAAGCTAATTCCCTGAGGCCAGGGATGATCCACCTCCTCCGAGACGGAACTCGCCCCCCTTTCCGGAGACACCCTTCGCGCTTCACGGCAAGTCCACCCCAGGGGAAGGGGGGAGGGAGAGCCGGGACGAGCGCGCCGAGAAGCGCGAAGGGTGTCTCTGTAAAGTAGGTATAACTGCTGGCCTTGGGGTACTACCTTGGGCGGCGGGCTCGTGGGGGGGGCTGACTACGGCAGCGAACCAAAAGAAATTGGCAAGCAAATTGGGAAAAACTGGGAAAAAATCTGAACCAATAATGGAAAAAAAGGACGTGTGCAAAACCTCAAAGCGGCTCTGCCCTGAACATGGCGCCAACGCCTCCGTGGTGTCGTGAGTCACGGCCTCATTCACCCACAGAAAATACCCATCACACAAGAACCAGCTGCACCCTGCAGCTCTCCAGAACCAGGGCTCTCTGCCCCTGAATTAGGGCCATCACAGGACCTCTGCCATTCACTTTCTCTTAAATAATACTTTGCCCTCTGTGAAGGAGACCTTTTTAATGATTAGTATTTTTCTGGATTTAATTTCAAGGTCATTTCACACTATGGGTCATCACCCACATTCTGACAAGACTACCTGGCTAATTGCTTCTAGAATGGTGCAAGAATACATAGTAGCGAAATTGGGCATGCAAAACTACATATGAAAAGTTGAGTAATACAACAGGTAATTGACAACTAACACAACGCCACATTCGCTTTAGGTTTGAGGCCTACATTCAATTTCACTGAACTTAACTTTTGACTTTAAGTAATGACCTTAATTGTCTTTTTTCTCCTTTTCTCACCATCCATCTCTTTTCTTCCTTGTTTGTCACCCAGATACTCAGTGAATATCCTTCTCCTCGACTGCTGGGGACACATCTGCACCTCAAAAACATCCCCGCCTCCTTCACTGCAAAGAAAACGAAGGTATGCCTCCATTTACACACAACCAAGGTTATTGATGTGGTGATTTCATTCTCCCCAAGAAAAATCTGATTCATTTTGTTTGAATCTTGAATCCATCGTTACGGTACTATGAGCCTGACCAGACTGACACCACCAAATTCTGAGTGCTTTTGCTAATAATCCAATGTTCAGTTGCTACTTTTTATTTTCATATAAATTCTCCTCATCTTCTCATCTTCAGCCGCTTATTCCTAGTTAGGGTCGCGGGGGGGCTGGAGCCTATCCCAGCATGCATTGGGGCAAGAGGCAGGAATACACCCTGGACAGGTCGCCAATCCATCGCAGGGCACACACACCATTCACTCACACACTCATACCTACGGGCAATTTAGACTCTCCAATTAGCCTAACGTGCATGTCTTTGGACTGTGGGAAGAAACCGGAGTACCCGGAGGAAACCCACGCGGACACGGGGACAACATGCAAACTCCACACAGAAAGGCTCCCGGCCTGGATTCGAACCCAAGACCTTCTTGCTGTGAGGCGACAGTGCTATCCACTGCACCACCGTGCCGCCTTCATATAAAATTGTTTCTTATTTTTTTACCATTTTGGTAGCCAATTGTACCCTGAGCGAGAGAAAGAGAGAGGGCATTCTCAGGCTAACAAAACGCTGTCCCTGCAGTTCATTTTCAAATCCATATCACCTTTTTTTTCCAGTAGAGAGTTCAATTCTTTCCAAGCTCCATTTATATATAGCTACATGTAATATGTTCATCATGCAGTGAAGTGCTGATGATGTTTTACATAGAGCAAACCATAGTGCACTTTAAGAGGGTGTGGTTGTGAAGCAGTTTGATATCAGTAGATGCTGAAGGTTGAGGGTTGTAAGACATACAATCCAGTCTTTAATGAATACCTTCAGTGTTTGTTGTTAGCTACTGATGTGGCTCGAATTCTTTACTTAACCCACCCAGCGTCATGAAACCTTCTGCGATCTGGTCTTTCCTCAGATGCTGGTGGTGTTCAGAAACCCGAAGGACACTGCTGTTTCCTACTATCACTTCACCAACAAGAACCCCGTTCTCCCAAAAGCTGAGTCCTGGGACAAGTTTTACTCTGAGTTCATGAGTGGCGATGGTAGGTGACAGCACCAAAAATACATCATGACAAAATAATCGAATAATATTATTAATATTAATAGATATTAAAATAAAATAATAATATTATTACCAATAAATGGTACTAGTCATATAACAGATTACTGTGACCCTGAACACATCAAATTCCTAGATGAATGCCTTCTCCAAATTTGATTTATTTTAACATAGTGAGTTTAACATGACATTTTACAGGTGCAATGGCAGCGCCCAACCTGGGAATCGAACCTACAACCTTTGCGTTACAAGTCTAGTTCCATAACCATTATACTACACTGGAAACAAGTTTATGAATCACGTAGGTTGAAAAGGTGACAGAATGTATTTGCACTACGATGCAATCCCGTGCACTTTCCACCAATCACTGAAGGAGCTGTCTGTTTGTCTGTCTTTCCTTCAGTGGGCTTGGGTTCTTACTTTGACCATGCCCTAGCCTGGGAGAAACGTGTGGACGATCCCAATGTGATGATCGTGACTTATGAGTACCTGAAGCAGGTGAGTCATTCCACGCTGTCGGTCTTTTTTTTTTTTTTTACTGTCAGCATTCTGCAGAAACTGTACTGGTGCTGGGAAGGGTTAAAGTATTTCAAATAATTATTCACATTTTACATTTAGCAGACGCTCTTATCCAGAGCACAGTTTGCATACAATCCATTTTACAGCTGGTTATTTACTGTAGCAATTCAGGTACCTTGTTCAAGGGTACAACGGCAGTGCCACACCTGGGAATCAAACCTGCAAACTCTTGAGTTATGAGCACAGCTGTCTCCAACCATTATACTACACTGCAGCCCAGGTGACCCAGGTCTGCTGATGCCACATAATCAGCATATTCAATGATATACCTGACAAAGACATGCATAGGTGAAAACGTTGGTTGCACTGTTGCACCTGTTTGGGAGCACTTAATACAGTGTGCAGGTATCTCCTCTTTCCACCAGTCTACCTCACACACCCACCACCTATGAAATGTGTTTGGATGTGCGTGCACTGCCTTCTCCATACCACAGTGCGTTGTCTGGAAACAAATCATATGGCAGAGATTGGTGTGGAACTTTTATTTTGAAAAACAGTACGGGTTTGCAGGGCTGTGTCATTGATGGTGCTGCCACTACATCGTTGTCTGTACTTCCTCCAGAACCTTGTCGAAGGGGTGCGGCAGGTGTGCAAATTCTTCAATTTCGCTCTCAGCGAGGAACAGATCCAGACTATCGCCCAGGGGAGCACTTTTGAAGCCATGAAGGAGAACTCCAAAGATTCTCATGGTCAATTGGGCAACGTCTTTTTCAGAAAAGGTGCGTATCAAAAAGTAGAGTTGGTTGGTCGAAACCAAATACATTTTATAAAATGGAAGAGCGTCGGGAGAGCAACCTTTTACAATGAAAAAAAGAGCGGTAAAAATCACAAAGCAGCTAAGTTTTGAGCTAAGCGTGCACGCAAACCAAAGAGCGCTCCCATTGGCTGATAGTACTCGGTGCATGGGCAACGCTTCTTCCTCAGGCGCAGGAATTCAAGGGCAACCGCGGTGTGAATGAGGTTCACACATCCAGAACCTCCCAGGCACTCTGGCAGGGAAGTGAGTTTAAAATAAAGGCCTTGTTGAGTAGGACACATCCCTGCGGACGCCCTGATGAAGGCCAGCTAAAGCTGCTATGTGTGGGCAGTAGTCCTCTGCTGCTTCAGTCTTTTAATTGTCCTGACTGATGGGGCCTAATCAATAAAGGCTTTTAAGTAAACCTCCCTCTTAGAGTGGCTTGGGCTTTGTGAATGTACGAAGCTTAGCTCCAGGTTTGTCTTGTGTTTTGACATATGACCCACGTATCCAAAGAGCACCAGAGTTTAATTGACATGTACCACAGACACACACACACACACACCTGTACACTGCGCTGTCTGTACCACACACACACACACACACCACACCTACACTGTGCTTTTCCTGTCCAGGTGAGGTGGGCGACTGGAAAAACCACTTCAGCGAGGCCCAAAGCAAAGAGATGGACGCCAAGTATGAAAAGTGTCTGGGAGGGACAAAGCTGGCAGCTCTGCTGAAATACAACTAGCACTGAAAATAGAGATGACCAAACACACACACACACACACACACATACACTTTAACTCTAAAGGTGATTGTAAAATTTGAAAGCACTCCTGCAGCTCCCCAGGAATTTTCAACCAAACGTTTGTATATGTTCTCATCTTGTATTTGTATTCTGATTTGTATTTTACTGAGGAGTTTTTTAACGCGAGTCAGCATTTCATTGTTACAATGCATTCCCCTGTATTGTATACATATGACAAATAAACTTGACTTGAATCTTGACTTGACAACACACACACTCACTCACATTCACTCTCTCTCTCTGCCGTCAAGGAGGAGACGTTACTTCGCCTTCGTCACTACCGGTCGCAGGACTACGGCAGCGAACTCATATTACTAGGGGGGGATTGACATAAAATAGCAGGTCTAATTGGCTACTAAATTGGGAGAAAACAAAATCTTTTTTTTTAAAAAGGGTTCAAGTATTCCAAATAATAATTTGGGCTAGATCCTCACACAAGATGATTGCACATAAAGGAGATTTCAAAGAAAACACTGAAAAACATTGAAAATGAAACCCCTCGATCATGTAGCGGATGGAACTATAACAACCGTACCTCCATTTTACATGACGTCTCTTAATTGCAGGTAGCTGTGTGAAACCATGACGTATGCTGTTTATACCTTGCGCATTGGGGGTTTGTATTAGGTTAAATACATACAGTATGTCATGATTATAGCTTGTACATTTTTATTAAAACATGCATTGTTGATTGAATGTGTTTTGTCCATGCTTCTCTCTACTATATTTACAGTAATCTGTCTCCCAAGCAATGTTTTCCCACAATACTGTTAGCTCCACCCTGCTCACTCGGGATACACAAAGATTAATGCAGCGCTTTCTACTCCACCGGTTCTCAGCTGTCTCTGAATGTACTGTATCTTGCTGCATTTAATGTAGCCCATGTGGTAACCAGTTATTTAAATAAATATTGTTAAGTAATTGTTGGGGTATGTGAATGCTGCTGGAAAATTTGGAAATGAAAACTAAAACACGTTGGTGATGGTTGTGTTTTGGTTTCACGTTCCGCTCTGGATTAAAGATTGATCTCTGTTGGTGTTTAGATGAGAGATCGATAGCGAAGTAATTATTTAAGTAGGCCTAAATAAGCTTGGATTAGATCGAATTGGATTAGATGGAAACTGAACCTCGGCTCAGAAAAGAGAGAAATCGGAATAGGTACATTTACATTTTAAGCATTTAGCAGACGCTCTTATCCAGAGCGACTTACAATATGTGTATTAAACATATTTGTGTATGTTTCGCGTTTATTAATACATATTTTTTTAATTGACACCCGTGAAGATCTACTCCACCGTTTACATCAGCGCTTTTGGTCTTCTGACCAGACCACAACAAAGCGTTCAAATGGACCACACTGAAGCGATCCAATCAGGAGGCGTTCAAACCTGCTCCATCGCGCACACCCCCCCGTTTATCGCGCAAAACAGAGACCCGGATCATTCGACGAGCGGAGTGACGTCATCGTGACGCGGAAGTCGTGCTGAACCAGCGAGGAATCTTTTCCGAGTAGCAACATTTTTTTTTACACACACACACAGACACACACACACACACACCGTTAGAAAAGAAGACACTTGTAACTTCCCAAACGGCCATGGCAGGGAGAGGTGTAAGAAGCAGCCTTTCGAGATACCTCGATGGAGAATTTTGCGATTACAAAGACCGTCTCCGACAAGAAATAAGCCAATGCGAGCTCTTCCAATCTAGCAGGTTCGGATGTTAACGTTACATATTTTCATTGCCTTCGTGTCGCAAACGTATGATGTCGGAAGCCTGTCGTTCTTCGTTAAAACGCAAATAAACATATATATTGATGCTTTTCTTGTCATTTCAACAAATATCGAATTTGCCAACTACATCTGATGTTAGATAACGCGGTCACTTCCTCGTGTATGCTGCGTACGTTAGCTAGCCAACATGACATCTGTAGCGGGAACAATGAATCATGCTCTTCGCAGATTGTTCTTCCCGGACAGAATTGTTCGTTGTAAACTGATTTCAAAAACTTATAATCAAAGCTCGTGGCTATGTGGCTGCTGACCACACTACAAAGTGTGTGGCCTCTCCCCTTACTGCCATACACGACACATTTACTATCCTGTTTTTATATGAAGTGTGATCGTCAATAATAGTCAAAACATTATTTGGATTATTGGCAGCTCACAAACTAAAACCGAGGAACTTTGACTTGTTATTGTGTTTCCTTTGTGCCTTCAGCTACGACCTCACTCTTGACGAGACCCGGGACCTGACCGCCGAACGACTGCATTTCATTCCTAAAACTTCCAGAAATGCGCCGCCACCTTAAAGACCAGGTGCAGCTGTTTTCCTTTAACACAAAAAAGAAACAACAAAAACACAACAACACCACTCCCACACCCCTGCACGTAGGCGTTTTGGACTTGTTCCAATGAATGAGACGAGACGAACTTGTCTGGTTTAACACACACACGTGTATTTATCACTTGTTGAAAGAGCACAACATTCGCGTGAACTGCAGTTGTAAGTGATCACTTTTGTCAATTCACAATTATTGCAGATGGAGTTTGGAGGATGTGCGTTTGGGAATAAGCTCTCAGTAATAAAAAATAAAAAATGAATGGGTCCATATCAACTGCACAACAGTACAATGGTGTCTTCGTCCTAGAAAGACTGAACCTCTTTTAATTTGTGAAATATTCTTCATTCTTTGTTTCTGTGTTTTGTACAGGTGAAGAACAGGCACAAGGCGTTTATATGTAAGAGCTTGGGCATCGCAGAAGTGATCTGCACTGCTGATGTGGCCACTGGAGTTAAGGTGTGGTACACGTGGAAAGTGCACCTTTCATAGTGGGTTCTGAGTGTTTAAACAGAGTTTAAAGTGCAGAGTCTTGGGGGTGGTACAATAAACTCAGTATTGCATAATAATAATAATAATAAACAGGGAGGATTCTGGAAGATCGCCAGGGTTTTCAAGGTGAAAGGGTGAGCATTCAAAAAGCAGTGGACTTTGATGTAGGAACGACATAAATGAATTTGATCACTCCAAATAAGAACTATAAAAGGTGCCACCTTCACCACTTAGCTGTTATTACATCCTTGTACACATTTTACTACGCACACATTACTTTCATGTTTTTTTAAAATTGTTTCTGATTTTATCCTGTTTTTCTCCCAATTTGGTAGCCAATGTCAATGCCCCCCTTGCACTATGAGTTCGCTGCCATAGCCCTGAGACCGGCGGTGACGAAAGCGAAGCATCGTCTCTTCTGAGATGGCACTCGCCAAGCCGTCGACTGTAACTCCGGCACCCCAGAGCCACTCCTGTACGCAGCGAACAGCCAATCGCCGTCCCCTAGTGGCGCTCCCGGGCAGAGCCGACTCTGGCGCGACGGGGAATCGAACCCCGGTCGCTGTGGCCAGCGTCGGATGTTGAAACCAGTAGACCACGCGGGAGGCCCTACTTTCATGTTTAAGCTGCGTTTAGAGGCAGGAGGCTTAGCCTGCTCATTCAATGACGAGATGCCATGAAGTTTCTATTTTTGTGCCTTTTACACATCGCCTCTCTCTCTCTCTCCCTCTCCCTCCCCTTCCCTTCCCTCTCTCTCTCTCTCTCTCCCTCCCTTCCCCTCCCTCCCTCCCCCTCTCTCTCTCTCTCCCTCCCCCTCCCTCTCTTCCTCCCTCTCCCTCTCTCTCTCTCCCTCTCCCTCCCCCTCTCTCTCTCTCTCCCCCCTCCCTCTCCCCTCTCTCTCCCCCTCCCCCCCCTCTCTCTTCCTCCCCCTCTCTCTCTCCCTCTCTCTCTCCATCCCCCTCTCTCTCTTTCCCTCCCTCCCTCCCTCTCACAGATGGGGGTGGTGTGTGGTTTGTTTGGGGGAGCGATCACCAACCTGGGGAGCCCAGAGCAGACGGAGAAGTGGTACATGCCCATCACGGTGAGCTTGGCCCTGCTTGTGGTCCCGTTAACCACGGTGTCCTGTAGAAAGCGCTGGCTCTGAGTGGTGTCATGCATTAGCTAGGCTACGCTAAAGCGCTAGCTCTGTGTGCAGTCATACATCAGGTAGGCTATGCTAAAGCGCTAGCTCTGTGTGCAGTCATGCATTAGCTAGGCTACGCTAAAGCGCTAGCTCTGAGTGCAGTCATGCATCCTGTAGGCTATGCTAAACTAAAGCGCTCTTTGAGCTCTGTTGGCTACGTGCAGTCATGCAAGTGGAGGGTTGCTGGTTTAAATCCCAGGAAGGCCAAATGAAAAAACTATTAACTGGCAACCGGAGGGATGCTAGTTCACTTCCTGGGGCACTGACTGCACAGCTCTTGAGCAAGGCACTGAACCCTAAACTGCTTCAGAGCTCTGTTGGCTACTATGGCTGACCCTCCGCTCAGCGGGTGGACGGACCTCTCTTAGGAGAGATATGCGAAGAAACAAATTCTAGTTGCCTTGTGTGTGTGTGTGTGTGGGGCGGCAACTTGTGGTTAGTGAACAGGCTGGCAAGGCAAAGATAAATATTCTGTTCTATTCTGTATGGGTTTGTCCGCCTCTGGCACCCTGTAGCTCTCTTAGAAATATGTGAAGAAACAAATTCCAGTTGCCTTGTGTGCAACTTGTGTAACATGCCCCCCTATTCTATTCCTTAATCTTGTGGCCCCCAGGAGCTGGAGTTCACTGGGATGTTTGCCATGACGGAGAGGGGTCATGGGAGCAACGTGCGGGGGATCCTGACCGAGGCGCGGTACGAACCCTCATCCCAGGTGGGCCTGCACACGACCATGTACCTCACCATACAATACACCATACAACACACATCACCATACAATACACAACACATCACCATACAACACACATCACCATACAATCACCATACACATCACCATACAATACACATACAACACATCACCATACAATACATCACCATACAACACACATCACATCAACACATCACATCACCACCATACACATCACCATACAACACACATCACCATACAACACACATCACCATACAATACACCATACACATCACATCACCATACAACACACCATACAACACACATCACATCACCATCACCATACAATACCATACAGTACACCATACAACACAATACACACAATATACACATCACCATACAATCACCATACAATCACCATACAACACATCACCATACAACACACATCACCATACAACACACATCACATCACCATACAATACCATACACATCACCATACACATACATCACACATACATACACATCACCATACAATACAACACACATCACCATACAATACACCATACAACACACATCACATCACCATACAATACCATACACATCACCATACAATACCATACAATACACATCACCATACAATACACCATCAACACACATCACATCACCATACCCGGTAGGACAGGGTTTTACTGTACACCATACAACATATCACAATCCAATCCCCATACAACCCAGGTGCACATCACCATACAATGGCCATGCACATCACGATACAATACATGTCACATCACCATACATATCATACAATATGATACGATACATCCCCACAAACTGGAACATGTCACGATAAGCTAATTCCCCCTAGGCCGGCGATGATCCACCTCCTCTCCCACATACTTTGTAGAGACACCCTTTGCGCTTCTCGGCGAGCTCGTGCCGGCTCACCCTCCCCCTCTCCCCTGAGGCGGACAGCCAATCGCCGCCCACAATCGGGGCTCTCAGCCAGGGCCAGTCTGACACAGTCAGGTTTCGAACCCATGGCTGTAATAGGCAGCTCGCATTCGCACAGCGGTTGCCTTAGACCAGGGTCCACTACGCTCTCTGCAGGGTGTTTTATTTTGGCCACTCCGTCTGTGCCTCTTTTCCGCATTTTCCCTTTTTTTTTCCACTAAAAAGCTGACAAGCGGCCTGCAAACATGAGTAAAAAACCATTGCAGCGAAAAGTCTCTTTAAAAGAGTCCTTTACATTATAAATGAATAATTAAATGATATAATATGCACTTTATTGCTGAAACGCTCCAGGAAGCTGGGCGAGCCCTGTCTGTCCACAGGCTGTGGATTTGAGTAACATTAACCAAATGCAAACGGTGTGTGGATTTGCATTAACCAAATGCAAACGGTGTGTGTGAAGAACAGCTCTTGTTCTGTTTCCTCCTCTTTCAGGAATTCCTCATACACACGCCGTGTGAAGACGCCAAGAAGATGTACATCGGAAACGCCATGAAGGGAAACTACGCGGCGGTGTTCGCTCAGCTCCGCGTCGACGGGGAATCGCTAGGTGGGGAAGGGACCTCTCACCTGCAGAGACGAGGAGTTTGTACAGTTATGTACAGTGACTGAAAAGCTGAATGAGACGGGGGGGGGGGTCAGGGTCAGTATTGCAATTAGCATCCAAACTGAGGAGAAAAGATTAAGATGGGGATAAAAAGAAAAGGTGGCTCATATGCAGTCTGCTGACCCACAATCTCTCTTGTTCTCTCTCTCCCTCTCTCTCCCTCTAACTATCTCTCGCTCTCGCTCTCTCTCTCTGTCTCCCTCTCTCCATCTCTAGAGCATGAGGAAAGGGAACTATTATAGCATTACTGTAGTATTATTTAGTAGCAAAGCACATCCCCAGAAGTGGGGCAGGCTTATCTCACATCAGAGTGTCGAGCTAGTCTGGTCAGGCTCATAGTGCTGTAAGGTTATGAGCAGCCTGGTCAGGCTCATAGTACTGTAAGGTTATGAGCAGCCTGGTCAGGCTCATAGTACTGTAAGGTTATGACCGGCCTGGTCAGGCTCATAGTGCTGTAAGGTTATTAGCAGCCTGGTCAGGCTCATAGTGCTGTAAGGTTATGAGCAGCCTGGTCAAGCTCATAGTACTGTAAGGTTATGACCGGCCTGGTCAGGCTCATAGTACTGTAAGGTTATGACCGGCCTGGTCAGGCTCATAGTGCTGTAAGGTTATGAGCAGCCTGGTCAGGCTCATAGTACTGTAAGGTTATGAGCAGCCTGGTCAGGCTCATAGTACTGTAAGGTTATGAGCAGTCTGGTCAGGCTCATAGTACTGTAAGGTTATGAGTAGCCTGGTCAGGCTCATAGTACTATAAGGTTATGAGCAGCCTGGTCAGGCTCATAGTACTGTAAGGTTATGAGCAGCCTGGTCAGGCTCATAGTACTGTAAGGTTATGAGCAGCCTGGTCAGACTCATAGTACTGTAAGGTTATGAGCAGCCTGGTCAGGCTCATAGTACTGTAAGGTTATGAGCAGCCTGGTCAGGCTCATAGTACTGTAAGGTTATGAGCAGCCTGGTCAGACTCATAGTAATGTAAGGTTATGAGCAGTCTGGTCAGGCTCATAGTAATGTAAGGTTATGAGCAGCCTGGTCAGGCTCATAGTACTGTAAGGTTATGAGCAGCCTGGTCAGGCTCATAGTACTATAAGGTTATGAGCAGCCTGGTCAGGCTCATAGTACCATAAGGTTATGAGCAGCCTGGTCAGACTCATAGTGCTGTAAGGTTATTAGCAGCCTGGTCAGGCTCATAGTACTGTGTTTGAGTGCTTATCTCTGTTTGTCTGAGTGTGTTATCTCTGAGCGTATAGGGAGATGGTGTGTGCTTATTGAAATCTCGAATGACTCTACTGTTTGACCCTCCTGAAGGTCCCCACTGTTTCATCGTTCCTATACGAGACCACGAGGGCACCATGTATCCAGGGGTAACGGCCATAGACATGAAGCACAAAGAAGGTATGACTTCCATATATTACAGAGAGAGAGAGTAGGATCAGTGTAGTGTAGTGTAGTGGTTCGGGAGCTGGGCTGGTAACTCAGAGATGGCAGGTTCAAGTCCCTGCTCAACCAACTGTTGTTTTACCCTTGAGCGTATGTTTGAGATATCCAGCCATAATGTAAATACATATTGTAATGGTAGTGGAGACTTAAGTGCCAGAACACACCACACAGTTTTGTGTGTGTGTGTGTGTGTGTGTGTGTGTGTGTGTGTGTGTGTGTGTGTGTGTGTGTGTGTGTGCACACTGTGTGTGTGTGTGTGTGTGTGTGTGTGTGTGTGTGTGTGTGTGTGTATGTGTGTATGTGTGTATGTGTGTGTGTGTGTGTGTGTGTGTGTGTGTGTGTGTGTATGTGTGTGTGTGTGTGTGTGTGTGTGTGTGTGTGTGTGTGTGCGTGCGCGTGCGCGCGCGTAAGTCCAGGTAGAATGTGGCATTACTTTTATTAAACTGTGTATAAAAAAAGTAGAAAAAAGAGGTGCTTTTTTTAAACATAAAAATAAAAATAACTTACACCTGCAGTTAAACAACAATGTACTGTATATGTGCAGCGCTAAAGGAAAATGTAACAAAATAAATGGTGAAACAGCGCCACCCTCCGGTGGTGGCGTGGAAGACATTGCATGCTGTTCATGGTGCTTGGTTTTAAATTGTATTGACTGCATCTCGTTTTATAACATTTTTGCAAATAAATATACAAAGAAAATGTGAATAAACATCAACTTTCTTGGGAATATATAACTCATCCTTGTAAGCCTGTTGTGATTTTATACGACAAATGGAAAAATGTCAACATCTAACATTGTAATATTTGTTATAGTTCACATTATTGCTTTCTTTGCTCTCATGCAGGCTTGCACGGAGTCGATAACGGGATATTGGTATTCGACAATGTTCGGATTCCAAGAGAGAACCTTCTGAGCAAGTGAGTGTGCGTTGTGCTCCCACAGAAAAACTCCCAGAATTCCCGGAGTGAACTCGTAGGAGGCAATTTGGGGCACTGTAGGTTTTTGTCTCATTCTAAGAGCCGTGGGTGGTTTTTGTAACCCAGGGCAAGGGCATGGTGGGCCACACCAAACATTTACAAATCAGCCTTTTCAAGCAACTCAGGCGATCAGCCAACTGTCAAACGTCTACTAATATTTTTTACCCAGAAAGCATAGCTTGCTCTTATAGTCAGTGTAGCATGCTGAAAGGCCATTGTAAGGGAAGCTACAAATAATTTATCATCCCTAAATGCCTTTTAAAGATTATGAATATAGTCATCGCTCATAGATTTCACAGTTTGGATGGAGATCCGATCTTATAAAATGGATCATGAATGTGTTGAAGGCTTTGCGTCTGTGTTCACGGTCTATTTTCTTCAGTTTGCACGAAAGCCGGCGGTAAATAAATCTCTTTGTTGGTCAGCGCGTGTACTCCTGTGCAGTTTGGTGGAAAATGGAGCCAAAATGGCTTCCGTCTGCCTCCGCAGGTTCGGCTCTGTGAGTCCCGATGGGATGTACCACTCTCCCATCCAGAACAAGAGCCAGCGCTTCAACGCCATGCTGGCGGCCCTCACGCCCACCCGCCTGGCCCTGACTGTTCAGGCCATGGCCGCCATGAAGGTGAGCTCCCCACCCACACCGCTGCTCAATCTGCTGCTCTGGGGTCGTCACGGTGACTGTCGCTGCTCAATCTGCTGCTCTGGGGTCGTCACAGTGACTGTCGCTGGTCAATATGCTGCTCTGGTCGTCACGGTGACTGTTGCTGCACAATCTGCTGCTCTGGTCGTCACGGTGACTGTCGCTGCACAATCTGCTGCTCTGATTGTCACGGTGACTGTTGCTGCACAATCTGCTGCTCTGGTCGTCACGGTGACTGTTGCTGCACAATCTGCCACTCTGATGGTCATGGTGACTGTCGCCGGTCAATCTGCTGCTGTGATCGTGACGTGCTGTGTACTGATTGACCGTCTCCTGCACCCTGACCAGTCTCACATCAGACCGGTTATTCACTGTGTGACATGACTGAGTCAGCACTAACGCAAGCGTTTTTAGCGCTGTGCCACAAAACCATTCTCACTACTCTGTGGCCTGTAGGTCACTGGATCCTCAAAGCATTTCTTCATCAAAAGACTCTGTGATTTCATCAAAGCGTTAATCTCTGTGACCACCACTGCCACCACAAGGGAGAGGCCGGTGAAGGGATTTGAGAGTTTGTGCCAAAGCCAACATTGTACGAGTGTGGTGCATGTTTCTGCTTTGGGCTCAGCACCAGTGAGAATGACGTGTAAGAGGAGTTTCACTGGACCTGCAGTTTGTGTTCACCAGCAGCACTGTGCACACAATGTCCTCCTTTATTTAGGTTCTGCAAACACCTACGCTGTCATTGTTTGGGCCTCCATGACTGTCATGTCTGTACAGTAGAGCGCGGTGTGCATCCATGCTCATGTGTGCAGGTAACTGGAGTAAACTTAAAAAATCCGGAGTAAATGTGTTACAGTGTTTCAGGTGTTATGAGTCTGTACAGTAGTGTGCATCCATGCTGCCTAACTGCCCAAATAAAGGAAGCCCCTAAAGGATGTCTGTTACAGTGTTTCTGTATTACTGCACTGATCTCGTGCACAAACTATTTATTTTATTTTATTTTATTTTTCGATTTTAACCGGTTTTTTATCCCAATTTGGTAGCCAATTACCCGTTGTGCTTAGTTCAATCCCCCCTCCCTCGTAGTTCGCTGCCGTAGTCCTGTGACCGGCAGTGACAAGGGCCTATCGCTGCCTCCTCCGAGACAGCACTTGTCCTGCCGTCGACTGTAATTCCGGCACTCCTGTGCGCAGTGAACAATGTCGGCTTCCCTCCCCCCTCCCTGGGGCGGACAGCCAATTGCCGCCCCGATGGCACTCCCGACCAGAGCCGACGTCGGACGTTGAAACCACTAGACCACGCGGCAGGCCTTGTGCGCAAACTATGATTGTTCCTGCCATGTATTACTGCACATCTTGTTACTGCTCTGGATAAGAGCGTCTGCTAAATGCTTAAAATGTAAATGTAAATGGTTGAAACTACATATTTGACACAGAACTGTGCACAAGACCCAGGCAAACTCAATCCTCTCCAGACACCTTTTTTTATTGTAAATGTAAAATGTGAATGTAAATGCAGGGTGTTCTGGCGGCTCTGTTGTGGCGTGCTTCAGGTGTTCTCCGTTCTCAGCGCTGTCGTCTCCTCTCTCTCTCCTGCAGCTGGGCCTCATCATCGCCGTCCGATACAGCCACAGGTGCAGTACGCTCTCCTTCTCTTCTTTCCTCCCAGTAAAAATATCTCCTGTCAAAACGTGGCCCGAAGATGGCCCACCCCTCTTTCAATGTCACCTGAGACTGAGGTCTCGTCTTCAGGCCGCGTGAGCCGTAACTACAGGCAACCAGGACGGCCCGGCGGTTTTGTGCATGACCCTGAGCATGCTGGGATGTTAACCGCTTAATTAACTCAATTGAATTGAATCGATAGAGGGTAGAATTGATTTTTTTTTTTTAAACACACCACTACTCTTAACTGTAGTGTAAAGATAAAGCCATGGTAACATACCATGCCATTTAGCAGACGCTTTTATCCAAAGCAACTTACAGCAGTGAATGCATACATTTTTCAGTATCTGTGGTCCCCAATGGGAATAAAACCCACAAACTAAGTGTTGTCAACACCATGCTCTACCTACTGAGCCACACAGAACCATGCTCTACCTACTGAGCCACACAGAACCACGCTCTACCTACTGAGACACACAGAACCACGCTCTACCTACTGAGCCACAGAACCATGAACCACGCTCACACCTACTGAGCCACACAGAACCATGCTCTACCTACTGAGCCACACAGAACCATGCTCTACCTACTGAGCCACACAGAACCACGCTCTACCTACTGAGCCACACAGAACCACGCTCTACCTACTGAGACACACAGAACCACACTCTACCTACTGAGTCACACAGAACCACGCTCTACCTACTGAGACACACAGAACCACGCTCTACCTACTGAGCCACACAGAACCACGCTCTACCTACTGAGCCCCACAGAAGCACGGTTTGACGGTACGGTGGCAGATGCTTGCTGTCCTCTTGTAACGGTTTTGTGCAGCCGAGCTGCAGACCGTGCGTTCTGTGGAAAAACACGCCAGCGAGGCCACAGTACAGATTTTGGCGCTGCGCCCACAGAGGGCATCTCCTCTCCTTCCCCTTTTCAGCCTCAGCAAGCAGGCAGGGGGTTCTCTCAACTTTCCACGCTTGCTGATGCTGCACTGTGTGTTCACTGTGTGTTCTTTGAAACTGGCAAAGTGTTCCACTCTGTGGGCGGGGGGTGAAAGGGCTTGTCTTCACGGTTACCACATGGCTTCCCCAGAATCATGCACCCCCGGATAGACCGAGCGCTGAGAGAGTGGGCGTCGGCTTCCGCACCAAGGATGCTGTTGGCAAGGCAACCATGCCTGGGGTAGCTCTCCTCCCCCACCCCCACCCCCCACATTGTAGCCTCAACATTCACTCTGTTTTCTCCAAGCCTAGAGACTGAGGTCAACACTGCCAGCGGTGTTCAGGCAGCATGTTAAGGTGGGCTTTGCGGGCGGCGGATAGCGTAGCTGTCTAACGCCCTTGGCTGGTCCGGTACGAGTGTGCGCTGCCTGTCAGGGACGTGTTTCAAAACCCGCTTGTGCCAGACTGGCCCTGGCCGTCAGCCCCGATCGGGGGCGGTGTTTGGCTGTTCGCCCCAGGGGGAGTGGGGAGGGTGAGCCGGCACCAGTTTGTCGAGGAGCAGGAAGGGCGTCCGTGGTTGGGTTCCATCTCGGAGGAGGCGGATCTACTGGCTCAGAGAAATTGTCTCGTCACCCGGAGGACGGACGGTGGAGGGGGGAGGGTGAATTGAGATAAATAGAGGCTATAATTGGCAACCAAATTGGGAGAAAAAAAGAAGAAAAAAAAATTATTATTATTTTTTTTTTTAAAGGCTTTGCAGCTGCTGATGTGGCCTTTTCTCCATCTGAACCGTAGGCATGGCGATTACAAGGGCGCGTAATTGAACCACTGGACGCGGCATCATGGCTGTTGCAGTGCATCATGGTCCCATGAGTTCCAGAATTGAGAGCAGTAGGATGTACCCTTTCTTTAGTTTTATTTTTTTTATTAGCACAAAAGAAAGCTTTAAAAGAGTAATATACAAGCATGCATAGAAGAGAGAGTGCAGGAGAGCTAAGAAACCCCTAAGGGCTTATACATACCCCTCGTATTGTGAGCTTGCTGCCGTAGTCCTGAGACCGGCAGTGACAAAGGCGATGTACCGCCAAGCCGTCGACTGTAACTACACAGAGCCACTCCTATACACAGCAAACTCATATTGGCTTCCCTCCCCCCTCCCTGGGGCGGCCAGCCACACCCTAGTGGCACTCCCGGCCAGAGCCGATACTGGCGCGGCCGGTGGAATCGAACCCCGGTCGCAGTGGCCAGCGTCGAACGTTGTAACCGCTAGACCACCCGGCAGGCCTAAAGAAACATTTTTAATGCAACGCAACTCAGAATGGAGGCGGAAGGTTTGAGCAGGGTGTACTTGTTAGGGATAGTTTGGGATTTTTCTCGAGCCCTGTTGTCATTTCCCTTGCTGCGTGATGAATGGTGCGATGTGCGTTCTCACACGACTGAGGAAACGTGACTAGAGATACTAAACCTGTAACTAAACACCTGGGTAAATATCCGGGCTATTCAGTTACTGAGTCAAGGGGGCCAGGTTTTAAAAACCAAAAGGGCAGAGTATCCAGCTCTGCATCTAGCCTGGACTTGAGTGTTTCTGCCTCTGCTACCTGACCTGGCAAGCTGTTCCAGACATTAACAACTCTGTGTAAAACAAATGAATAAATACTTCATGATATCAGTGCAAAAATTTACTTTTTAACTAATTTCCACCTGTAGCCCTCTTGATCCGCTAACTGAACTCAGCCTGAAACATCTGTGGTTTAATCCCTTTGATGAATAAAAACAACGGAACAATCAGAACAATTCAATGAAGGTTGTAGACTGGATTCAGTCAACATCGCTCCTTTGCTTTAACTAAATAAATGCAAGTGTAGCTTTCCCCCTTCACAAGCTGCGTGTGCGGTTAATGTTGCCGATCGCTGAACACTCAGTGAACACAATAATTAGTGCAGAATGTACCTTTAGCTCATTTCCACCTGGGGTCTCTTGTTCCGCTAAATGAACTCAACCTGCTCAATGAACTCAACCTGCTAAATGAACTCAAATGAACTCAATGAACTCAAAATCACAATTTGTGCTTGTGACTGAACGCTGCCTCGGCGTTGGATCCAGTGGACCGTGTGTCACGGCAGTTGATTGTGAAACTGAAGCGGTGTTGGGTGTTCTTTCGAGGAGGCACCGAGGTGGAGACCGCTTCCGCTCAGCGATCGGCGACGCCCAGAGCGTGTGGTCTGGGTTCGGGGCGGAGGCTTGCGTGCCAGGCCGGTGCCTCTCCCCACCGGAGCCCGCCGAGAGCTGAACTCTGAGCATCCGAAGCGCCCAAATCTCTCTGCGGTTTAACCCACTTTCACTACCGAACCGCACCTCGGTGGAGGCAGCCAGTCGAGCTGGAAAGTCTCGAAGGCGTTTGTGTAAACATGGCCGTATGCATCACAGTGGTCTACAGGTAACTGCCAAAATAAAGGAAGCACTTGAGTAAATGAAGGGTTCTGGTGGCTCTGTTGTGGTGTGAGGTGCGTTTTCCTGCCATGGTTTAGGTCCACTCAGCCCCTTAGAGGGCAAGGTAAACGACAATAAATACAAAGCCATTCTGAGTGATCACCTTCATCCTGTGGTGAAGCATTTCTATCCTGATGGGAGTGGTCTCTTCCAGGAAGACAATGCCCCCATCCACAGGGCACCAGTGGTCACTGAACGGTTTGATGAGATTGAATATTGTGAGCTACATAGTACATAGTGTGGTTCTCTGTGTCTCAGTTGGTAGAGCACAGCGTTGGCAACGCTTAGGTTGTGGGTTCAATCCCCACTGGGGCCACATATACTGAAAATGTATGCATTCACTACTGTAAGTCGCTTTGGATAAAAGCGTCTGCTAAATGGCGTATATTATTATTATTATTACCCCCTCTGCCCCATTGCTGTGAAGTGCTTTCAAATCCGTGTACAGTAACTGGCTGGCAGAGCCCTGGATGGGTATTATTATTATTATTATTAATAAGTCCCGAAGCCCCAAAAATATGTATTCTGAGCCCGTACCCGACCTGAACCTGAGATGTAAAGACAGCTCATTTATTTTCTGTATTACTTGGCACTCATGGCAGGTCACTGAGAGGACTGTGTGGAGGCAGCAATGCGTGGTGTTCACCAGCAGATGGCGCTACTGAGTAACTAATGATCGATGAACGAGCAGGCCGACCCAAACCCGATGGCGACAGTGTAGTGTAGTGGTTGGGGAAGCTGGGCTTGTAATGCCAAGGTTGCAGGTTTGATTCTCAGATTCTCACTGCCGTTGTACCTTTGAGTTGTACTTAACCTGAATTGCTTCACTCGAGCTGTGTAAATGGATTGCCAAAAGGAAGTGAACGTTGCAGCAAACGTGGTAGCTGTGGTAACCGAAATCGGGTCACTGTCAGCACTGAAGAGGTTTTCACCCCTTTCTCTGGTGCACCCTGTCACCCCTTTGAGAGAGAGAGAGAGACAGAGAGAGAGAGAGAGAGAAAGAGCAAAACCAGGTAAGACAGTGACCAAGCCCTGCATGGTCTATTTAGAGAGAAATATAGAGCAATAAACCATGGTTCTGTGTGGCTCAGTAGGTAGAGCATGGTTCTGTGTGGCTCAGTAGGTAGAGCGTGGTTCTGTGTGGCTCAGTAGGTAGAGCGTGGTTCTGTGTGTCTCAGTGGGTAGAGCGTGGTTCTGTGTGGCTCAGTAGGTTCTGTGCTCAGTGGTAGAGCTGTGTAGCTCAGTAGGTAGAGCGTGGTTCTGTGTGGCTCAGTAGGTAGAGCGTGGTTCTGTGTGTCTCAGTAGGTAGAGCGTGGTTCTGTGTGGCTCAGTAGGTAGAGCGTGGTTCTGTGTGGCTCAGTAGGTAGAGCGTGGTTCTGTGTGGCTCAGTAGGTAGAGCGTGGTTCTGTGTGTCTCAGTAGGTAGAGCGTGGTTCTGTGTGGCTCAGTAGGTAGAGCGTGGTTCTGTGTGGCTCAGTAGGTAGAGCGTGGTTCTGTGTGGCTCAGTAGGTAGAGCGTGGTTCTGTGTGGCTCAGTAGGTAGAGTGTGGTTCTGTGTGTCTCAGTAGGTAGAGCGTGGTTCTGTGTGGCTCAGTAGGTAGAGTGTGGTTCTGTGTGGCTCAGTAGGTAGAGCATGGCACTGACAATGCTTAGGTTGTGGATTCGATTCCCATTTGGACCACATACTGAAAAATATATGCATTCACTACTGTAAGTTGTTTTGCATAAAAGCTTCTGCTAAATAGCATATTTAAAAAATTAAAAATTAAAAAATTAAACCGACCACATTAATCCCTTAAGGGTATGACTGCAGGTTTCTAGTGTTGCACGTCCAAAATATGAATTTTCGTAGCAATCAATGTCATAAATGTGACCCTTTTCCATCCAACCATAATCAGAGGGTAAGAGTTAAGAGATTTAATTTGAAGTCGCACGCTCTTGTGAACTCCAAGGATACATGTTCATTATTTTTAAAAATTACGCTTAGACATGTCAGGGATTCGTTTTCAAAAGCTCATGTGTTCTTTCGAATGTTCGCACTCAGGTTAATTTGACAGACTTAACGAATGTCACAATCACAATTAACAAACAACATTTCATTATGCTTCTACGTGGTTGTATGTGATTACAAACATTAAACTGATTTTAGCCAATGTCAGCACTTAAGAGTGGATTTGTACAACACAGCAAGTGTTCAGTATACAGTTTGGATAGGTGCAACTGCAGTTTCCCACACAATGTTGGCTGGCAGTGTAGTGTAATGGTTAGGGAGCTGGGCTTGTAACTCAGAGGTTGCAGGTTCAAATCCCAGGTGGGGCACTGCTGCTGTACTCTTGAGCTAAAGGTACTTAACCTGGATTGCTTCAGTACAATATCCAGCTGTATAAATGGATTGTATGTAAAGAAATGTAAACTGTGTAAGTCGCTCTGGATAAGAGCGTCGCCTAAAATGCCTAAAATGTAAAATGTAAAATGTTGTGTCATAGTTGGAACGCAATCTCTAGTTTGTATCTAAACAACTAAGTGTGAACTGTGTTTCTCCTGTAATAGTGTTCTGCCTGTTTAACACTAGTGTGTTTCTCCTGTAATAGTGTTCTGCCTGTTTAACACTAGTGTGTTTCTCCTGTAATAGTGTTCTGCCTGTTTAACACTAGTGTGTTTCTCCTGTAATAGTGTTCTGCCTGTTTAACACTAGTGTGTTTCTCCTGTAATAGTGTTCTGCCTGTTTAACACTAGTGTGTTTCTCCTGTAATAGTGTTCTGCCTGTTTAACACTAGTGTGTTTCTCCTGTAATAGTGTTCTGCCTGTTTAACACTAGTGTGTTCAGTGAGTTCTCTTATTAGCATGGTGCTTTTTCCACTGTGGAGTGGTTCCCACACTGTGAGAGGGACGGAGGTGGTGACAGGAGATGGCACATTAAGAAAATGGCTTCCTGTACACACACTCTCCATAATCACTCACACTAGTCACATTTTAGGCATTTAGCAGACATTCTTATCCAGAGCGACTTACAAGATGTGCATAAATACATGTTAGGAACAGTCATAGTTAGTGCAAGAGATCAGTGCAGTAATACAGCGATAGACATCATTGTTGGCAGCTGCACACCATACCTGTAACACTGGGAAGGAAATGTTTTTTTTTTTTTCCCCGTTTTTTAATTGAATGAGAAGGCAGGGATACAAATACAAGAAGTGTTGAGCAAGTCGGCAGTGGTGATGACAATATGCTAGATGTACAGAATTCAGTGGTAGTGGATTGTGAAAAGGCTGTTTTAAAATGTATTTTTAAAAAATCTAAAAATGTTTTATTACAAATGTGAAAATCTGTCAGGCTAATTTTTAACAAGGGGTCAGGTAATGGAGCATGTATTTGCTCATTACGTGGGTTGTGAGTCAGAGGGGGCCAGAGACGGGAACCTTGAATTGTTGTGGGCAAGAGAGAAAGAAGTGCAATATAGGAAATTGTAGTGAAGTTTCAGAAAAAAAAACATATTTTCCTTCATTTTAGCTTGAATTATATCTGTTAAAATAATATGCATGTACCGTTGCATTAGTACTTAAATAATGACATGGGACAAATGTAATAAAAAAAATTGAATAAGGGTAATCTTTTCATTTTAAGGCATGAATGAGTCTGAATCTGTAAGGACAATGCAGGAGTGTTGATTCATGTGTGAAACTGGTTTTGATAAAGATGTGAAACTGGTGTTTAAAGTATTAAACTCTGGTGTTGAATTGGGTGTGAAACTAGTGTTGATTCAGGTTGATTCAGTCTGGCGTTGATTCAGGTGTAAATCTCTGGTGTTGATTCAGGTGTAAATCTCTGGTGTTGTTTCAAGTGTGAATCTCTGGTGTTGATTCAGGTGTAAATCTCTGGTGTAGATTCAGTCTGGTGTTGATTCAGGTGTAAAACTCTGGTGTTGATTCAGGTGTGAAACTCTGGTGTTGATTCAGGTGTAAAACTCTGGTGTTGATTCAGGTGTGAATCTCTGGTGTTGATTCAGGTGTAAATCTCTGGTGTAGATTCAGTCTGGTGTTGATTCAGGTGTAAAACTCTGGTGTTAATTCGGGTGTGAAACTCTGGTGTTGATTCAGGTGTAAAACTCTGGTGTTGATTCAGGTGTGAATCTCTGGTGTTGATTCAGGTGTAAATCTCTGGTGTTGATTCAGGTGTAAATCTCTGGTGTAGATTCAGTCTGGTGTTGATTCAGGTGTAAAACTCTGGTGTTAATTCGGGTGTGAAACTCTGGTGTTGATTCAGGTGTGAATCTCTGGTGTTGATTCAGGTGTAAATCTCTGGTGTAGATTCAGTCTGGTGTTGATTCAGGTGTAAAACTCTGCCCCTGCTGTTGTTGTCCTCACAGCCGTCGGCAGTTTGGGCCGAAGGACCAGGAGGAGGTGAAGATCATCGAGCACCAGACCCAGTACCTGAGACTGATGCCTCACCTGGCCGCCGCCCTGGCTCTGACCTTCACCACCAGGTACAGTGAGCACCCCCCCCGAGGGAGCCTGGTACCGTGCAGGGACAGGTGAGGGAGCCTCACCTGCAGGCAGGTCAACCTTCGCCTCGCGAGTGACAGGGGCTTTCAGCGCCCACAGTGCATTTATTTTTACCTTCACTGGAATAAAAACATTGTTTAAAAGGACAAACAAATTCTCAGGCCCAACTCAGAAACTCTGATTCTCAGTGGGTTCCTGCTTGCAGAGTGAGGAGAAAGGGAAGTGTGCATCAGGAACAGGGAGGATGAGCAGAAACAGAGACATTTCGACAAAATTAGGTAAAAAGAGAAGAAATGTAAATTGCTGCTTGTAAAAAAAAGCATGTAAAAAGATGCTTTAATTTACATGTTTCATTTACGTAGCAGATGCTCTTATCCAGAGCGACTTACACAGCTTCCATTTCTTTACATACAATCCATTTATACAGCTGGATATTTTACTGGAGCAGTTCAGGTCAAGTACCTTTAGCTCAAGGGTACAATGGCCCTGCCCCACCTGGGAATCGAACTGGAAACTTCTGAGTTATACAAGCAGTTCTGTAACTACATCCTGGAACACTAAATTGTGGTGCACACTCTCTGGGGGGGAAAAAAATATGTTACAATTGTAACATCAAGTAAAATTGGGCTGCTTGTGATCTGTTTTTGGGAAACTGTCACTCGCTGGATTTCTGAGAAACCCATTATTTACTGATAGTGGGGAAATGCAAAACAATGATGAAGTGAACAGGTGTTTGTGTGGTGAAGGAAAACAAACCCAAAACACACACACACACACACACACACACACACACACACACACACACACACACACACACACACACAAACTAAAATCAGAACACGCAGAACATGGAAAGATTTGCCAGTGCTGACTGTGGCCAGCAGCCCCGCAGGGCTATGCATAATTAGCGTTTGCATTGCCCAGGGAGGGAGGGATTCAGTCAGCCGGGTTGTCTGTTTCTCGTCACGAACCAGTGACCCCTGCGTGTGTGTGTGCGTGTGTGTGTGCGTGTGCGTGTGTGTGTGTGTGTGTGTGTGTGTGTGTGTGTGTGTGTGTGAGAGAGCGTCTGTGAGAGAGCGTGATAGAGAGTGTGAGAGTGTGCACAGATTTACTGAGGGGGGCGGGGGGGGTCTGATTGCAGTTTCAGAACCCTGGACAGCAACAAAGGGTCACAATTGGGCAGACGAATCTTCCCTTGTCCCTCAGCACGTCGCACATTTGAGTTTGGGTCTGGCACCCAGACTAGCTCTGCAGTTTGTGTGTTTTACCTGTTTCAGGCTGAGGAAAATGACGTTTTTCAGTGTTCAAAACCGTTGGCCAAGGCCATTGATCAGGGCAGGGAGAACACCCCAGACGGTACACACATCCATGCGGTGCATTCAGCAAGACCACGCTCCGGTTATGCCAAGCCCTTTGACGTAGTTGTGAGAGACAAGCCCGGCCGCAGGTTCGTTCTGAACTTCTGAAGAAAGGGGGTTAAAATTAGCCGTCGCCACACTTCTGCTTTCAGGATGAGTCAGCTCTTATCATATCACGCTCCCCCAGCCGGCTGCGTGGCTTTCGGAGGGGGGGGGGGGGCAGGGGAGGAGAACATGGTGCACCCGTCTCTGGGACCAAGACTCCCGGTTCCTCACAGCTGCCCTGAAAGGGACCTGGTTTCTGTTCATCTCTTTATCGCATTGTTCTGTTTTACGAGCACTTCTGGGAAGGTCTGTTTACTGTTCAGTCTCACTTCAACAACAACATTTTCAATTTTTTACATTTTTAGTCATTTAGCAGACCCTCTTATCCAGAGGTTTACATTTCTTTACATACAATCCATTTATACAGCTGGATATATATACTGAAGCAATTCAGGTTAAGTACCTTGCTCAAGGGTACAACAGCAGTGCCCCACCTGGGAATTGAACCTGCCTCTGAGCTACAAGCCCAGCTCCCTAACCACTACACTACACTGCCAACAACAACAACAACAACAACAACAACAACAACAGCAGCAAAAAAGATACATAATTTATTATAAGTTAAGACAATTTTCTTTTTTCAATTTTTCTTTCTCTTTCTGCGGTTTTTCTCCCCGTTCTTTCTCCCCATTGTTTTTAGTATCCAATTACACCCTCCTTTTCACGTCGATGATCCCCCTCCCTCATATATTTTACGGGTTCGCTGCCGTAGTCCTGATACCGGCAGTGACATGCGGCTGGGCACCGCCTCCTCCGAGCCAGAACCCACCAAGCCATCACCGTAACTCCGGTATGCACACAGGGCCACTCCTATGCGCAGCGAACTCGCATCGACTTCCCTCCCCCCTCCCTGGGGCAGACAGCCAATTGCCACCCCCTAGTGGCATTCCTGGCCAGAGCTGATACTGGCGTGGCCGATGGAATTGAACCCCGGTCACAGTGGCCAGCATCGAACGTTGTAACCGCTGGACCACCCGGGAAGCCAAGACAAATAATTTTGATGATGATGAAGATGATGAAGATGATCATTATTATCAATATCCAAGCATCACGTGGGCACTTCAGGTGCTTAGAGGAGCCAATATCCGTCTCTCTCCTTGTATTGTCTGTCTCTGTATATGTACGTGTACCCAAAGGCCTCTGCATGCTCGAATGACAACAACACGACAGCAACACAACCAGGGCTCTGCAACATCAACGCAACCGTTGCGACCTACGCAGAGGGGGTTTCAGAGGGTGTCACGTACCTAGCACAAAAATCGAACTCGCAACCGCTGACGTAGATGTTGCGCATCATTGATTGGTTGGTTAGCGAATGGAGGCGGAGCTGTCATAGTCTATAGTTCATAGGTCACAGTTCATCGAGCTAGTAGCTAACGATATAGATAGCTAGCATCATGTGTTAGATACGGTATAAAATGAACCAGCTTCAGAAAAGATTGGCTGATGAAGTTCGAAGGTACAGGAGTTTCCCTGTTTTCATGAAAACTTTATTGACCTTGTTCAATACATTGACACGTAGTGTACAGAAGTGTAAGGACACCATGTCGCATAGGCTGCGCATAGCCTTTGCAGACGTATATATTGCCGAGTGCTTGCGACATTGCTGCGTTCCGCAAACTGCGAAGAAGTCACACAAGTTACGCAGAAGCATGTAGAGGCCTTAAAAAGGCATACTGCTATCCTTGCATTTGTGTCTATATCCCTGTATTTTACCCATATGTTCACTGACTATTACTTACTACAGTATGTTGTTAATAAATTAATACATAATAATATAGGTATAATAAATATAAACTGCTACAGAGACGCTCTCCTCAATGCCACGATGCTTTATTTGCAGGACAACTTGAGCAGTTCTGCCAAATCACACAAAAACATGTACAATATGACATTTTAATCATATCATTATTTAATACACAAACAATGACATAATTATATATTTAAAATGTCACATCGTACATGTGTTTGTATTTGTACGTAATTATGTATTGTTTAACGTACAGTAAATGTAATATTATAATAACTAACAGTGTGAACAGCGGGGTGCCGTAACGTTAAAGTGTGAGCGGCTGTTTCTGGCGCCCCCTGCAGGTTCGCTGCGGAGATGATGGACGAGGTGCTCCACCAGGGCCGGGACCTGATGGGCAGCCGGGCTCTGCAGGCTCTGATCGCCGGACTCAAGGCCTACAGCACCTGGGAGAACCTGGCCTGCCTGCAGGACTGCCGCGAGTGCACTGGGGGAATGGTGAGTCCTGATTGGACAGCCACACATACACACACACCAGCAGCACAGGGTTCCCACGCGTCATGGAAAAACCTTGAAAATGATTATGTCATGGAAATGTCTGATTTCTGATGAATGTATTTTTTCTTCTTCTTTTCCGATAACGCTACCGCAGAATGTCTGTTCCCCTGCCACTGTTGTTGCCACCTGCCATGGCTGTTCTCTCTGTCTCACACACACACACACACACACACACACACACACACACACACACACACACACACACACACACACAATGAGATGTGTATTTGCACTGGCAACAAAACGTGTTAAGTTATGAAGGTAAAGTACATTTTTGCATCAGTCGCAAAAAAAAGTGATGTGTAATTGAAATGCCATGGAGAATGGAAATTTGATTTGAGTGGGAACCCCCCCATCCCCCCGCCGATAATGGGCGTGTCTCTGTGTGCTGTCAGTCATTGGCTGATGCGAGCCAATCAGAATTCTCTGCTCTTCACGTGGGTGATGAGGCTGCTTAAAGAGCAGAAGTCAGCGTGAAATCCAGAAACGGATCCGGCCCTCCTTTGCCCCCTGCCCCGGTCACATGGTGTAACTGTCACCACTCTGGACTTTTGAGTGGAAAACAATCCTCCAGGTCGGCCAATTTGGTTGTTTTGAGTCCGTGTGAGTGGATAATCCATTCACTATAACACCATGCTAATGTCATACAGGCCACACACAAACATGCATGTTGTTCATATTTCTGTGGATACCACTGTTATTGATATCTGATTGTGGTTCTGTGCGGCTCAGTACGTAGAGCGTGGCGTTGACAACGCTTGGGTTGTGGGTTCGATTCCCACTGGGGCCACATATACTGAAAAATGTATGCATTCACTACTGTAAGTCAATTTGGATAAAAGCGTCTACTAAAATGGCATATTTACATTTTTTACATTTTAGGCATTTTAGGCTCTTATCAGAGCATATACAGTTTAAAATCCATTTATACAGCTGGATATTTTACTGAAGCAATTCAGGTTAAGTACCTTTAGCTACAACAGCAGTGCTCCACCTGGGAATTGAACCTGCAACCTCTGAGTTACAAGCCCAGCTTCCTAACCACTACACTACACTGCCATGTATTATATTATATTACTGATTGACTTGGTATTACAAAAGCTGCATATACAGTACAGCACCTGACTGATCTGGAGAAAGATAGCTGCCTTATGAAAAAGCAAGAATTAGGCCAAACAGTGACTTGGAAATTTAAATGTGTACATCTTTACGATCTGTAAATAATCTGTATGGAAGAGTCTGGCGGTTTGTGCCTCAGAGGGCTGAGGGCCCCTGGCCTTGCCTCGGTTTGATGCCGGCGCTATTTTAAACCCGCCATTGTGTGTCGACCACAATCTTATCTCGCTGTTTTATCTGGAGAACTTGCGTCAGTCTGTGTTCGACTTGGCGGCTAGCGATGTACCAATGTTCTCACCTCTCGGTCGAAGCATAACAAATTTCCCCAATTATGTATGTGATATAAGT
This sequence comes from Aldrovandia affinis, assembly GCA_029706075.1. NCBI lineage: Eukaryota > Metazoa > Chordata > Actinopteri > Notacanthiformes > Halosauridae > Aldrovandia > Aldrovandia affinis. The sequence goes on along the minus strand of JAINUG010000146.1, from coordinate 812,505 downwards.
AATGTGGACATGTGGTGTTAAAAAAAATGAGTAATTGTGAAATTGGAATATGCTGTTGTGAGGCTGGTTTAACTCAGTGAAACTCCGTTAGTGAAACTGAGCATCATCTGACTACACAGTGAACTGTCCACACTCTCACACTCATCACCGTTCTGCTGTTTCACATTGAGTTGAGCGTTTTGCATATTTCAGTATCTCTGCACAACCCATAAGTTAAAATGGTTTTCGGGTCCTTTTACGAGTGTGGGTTGCCTATCACGGTCACGGTTCAAAACCTGACTGCACCAGACTGGCCCTGGTGGGGAGCCCTGATCGGAGGGGGCGGTGTTTGGCTGTCCGCCCCAGGGGGAGGGGGGAGGGTTTTACTGAGAAGCGCGTAAGGGAGTCCCCAGAACATGGGCAGGGGAATTCCATCTCAATTCCATTCCAAGGAAACGGAGTTCGCTGCCCTCTGAGAATTAGCTTGCCTCGTAGAGACGAGTGGCGAATTTGTGTGGGGAGGGCAAATCTAAATAAATAAAGGGTGTAATTGGCCACTAAATTGGCCACTAAAGTGCATTACAGACACTCTGCTGTTTCCATGGCGCTCTCTATGAAAGGGCCCATGGTGTGCTTGCTTCCTGCTCATCGTCACGGGAACATGAGAATTCTGCTCACCTTGACTGTGATTTATGCACTTCCATCACCTGTATCACCATAGTAACCACTGTTTCTGATTTTATCCCATTTTCTCCCAATTTATTTGCCAATTACACCCACTATTTTTATATCAATCCCCCCCCTAGTAATGTGAGTTCGCTGCCGTAGTCCTGCGACCGGTAGTGACAAAGGCGAAGTAATGCCTCCTCCGAGATGGCACTCGCCAGGCCGTCGACCGTAACCTGGTACTACAGGGTCACTCTTATGCACAGCGAACGTCCTGTCGGCTTCCCTCCCCCCTCCCTGGGGCGGACAGCCAATCGAACCCCGGTCTCCGTGGCCAGTGTCGAACGTTGTAACCACTGGACCACGCGGGAGGCCATAACTGCCTCACTTTTGCACATCGTTAAAGTGATTCATGAAATGAAAGCGCAGCAGTGGGCAACATGTATGGAGATGCGTGTATGTTGGCTTTTATTAACCTGCACGGTTCTGTCTGAGGCCGGTGGGGTATCACCGCCCTCTCGTGTGTTCTAAGCCCTCGCGGTTCCGCCCTCTTGTGTGTTCTACGCCCTCGCGGTTCCACCCTCTTGTGTGTTCTACGCCCTCGCGGTTCCACCCTCTCGTGTGTTCTACGCCCTCGCGGTTCCACCCTCTCGTGTGTTCTACGCCCTCGCGGTTCCACCCTTTGTGTGTTCTGGTTCCACCCTCTCGTGTGTTCTACGCCCTCGCGGTTCCACCCTCTCGTGTGTTCTAAGCCCTCGCGGTTCCACCCTCTCGTGTGTTCTAAGCCCTCGCGGTTCCACCCTCTCGTGTGTTCTAAGCCCTCGCGGTTCTGTGTGTGTTTGGTTCTCCTCCTCCTCAGGGCTTCATGATGGAGAACCGCATACCGGCACTGAAGTGCGACTCGGACGTCTTTGTGACGTTTGAGGGGGACAACGTCGTCATGCTGCAGGTGAGCTTTCCCGGGGGGGGGGGGGGGGGGCGTGGGGGGCGGGGGGCGGGGGAAAATAGGGCAGATCTGATTTTGGTCACATTTTAATATTTCACAACTCTCTCTGGACCTGCAGGGGGGAGGGGGCAATGTCTTTGTTCAAAAAAACAAACAAAAAAAACATGTGCAAATACATTTTCTTTAGTGTCTTTTAAAACAAAACAAAATGATGGAACGTACGCACAATCTGAAAAACAAGAATAATAAATGAATTCATTTTGAAGCTCATTCAGTTGTTTGAATAGCGTGGGCTATTGCCATCTTGCTTATGAGCCAGTTATTTTCCCGTGGTGAAAGCTACTTTGCCATCGGCTTTAAGACCGCTGTATTTCTAGTACATGAGTTATCAAACAACAAACGTAAACATCCTGTTTTCAGGACGTCGTGTCGAATGGCATTCGATTTGAGTACGATGCCACTGTACAGATATTCACGACCTTTGACCTGTAGCGCTGACTTGTTTCCCCAGACTGGGGTCTGCAGTTTAATGGAGAGATTAGGACAACACAGAGGACCTCTTCATTCCTGTCCGCTCAGTCCGATATCTGCTTTTTAATTACGGCCGATTCAATTTGCCATAACATGTTCAGAATCAAGGGTCTCGTTACTCCTAATTCGATGACTGTCAGGTCTTAAGTGGGAGGACGGACGGACGGTCGAAGGCAGAAGCACGGAGGAACGTTTGGAGGGGTTTTCACAAGTGACGTGATCTTGAAAAACGGACGTTTTCCAGCAGATTTTTCCGCAGGAACAGAAGTGTCCTCGTTCACCTCGTTTAAGGAGGGTGTTGTTTTGAGTTTTTTTAAACGAGTGTCTTTGGAACAAAGCCACTGTTCACATCGGTGCTGATTGGGTCTCAGGGTCACAGGGGATTTTGTGTAATGGGATAATTTTTTTAGGATGTAAAAAGTTTACGGCCTCACGAATCCAGGGAAAATACCTAAACCCCCCTTTTGCCCCCACGTTGACTGCTGCTCGGAACAGCAGTAAAGATGAGCAGTACAGATGAGTGTGCATGCAGTGTGAATTTGCGGAACAGGTTTCTCAATAAGCACAAATCAACCCATATTTTTGTAAAAATTTACAACAAAAAAAAGGAAATTGAAAAAACTGGGTTTCCAAATCCCCAGCCATGCACTAAGCCATTGATGCAAACGGCATGTCATCATATTTTTGTTTCCTTATATTGAATTTGCACAAAAAAAAGGGAAAAATCGGTTTTGGCATCGTTCAAAAGCAAATCAAATTTAAGCCTTTCTTTTTCCCCGCTGGCACAAAAAACACAGCTTTACGTCTGAGAAAACCCCCCAAAAAACTGAGCCGCACGACAGAGAGGAAAACAGCGTCTGTCCTTAAACGCTTCTCGTGTCCCTGAAAGCGCTTGTCGTTGTCTTGGCCTTCCCAGCGACTCCAGCACTGCCGAGAGCGCCTCGGCCTCCGCTCGAAATAAAAGGAGAAGTTATTTTCTCTGCTCCTTTCCTAAAAAACAGTGTTATTGAATAAAGACGTGAGTCAGTTCCTGCTCGGGGGGTCAGACGAGGACGCCGAAACAGCTGGAGCCGAGATGACTCATCAAAGGGAAAGAAGTTTGCCCGTCTTGATCCACATGACAAATTAACTTCATTGACGAGCTGGACTGCTGGGGTGGGGGTGGAGGGTGAGGGGTTGGGGGGGCAGGGGGTGGAGACGGGGGAATTCTTGGTCAGGGTTGTGGGTCACACTTAAACGGTTGTTTGTGGAAAGGCGTCTGTCTGTGGCCCCCGGGGGAGAGTCTGTCACTCGTGGTGAGGAGGGCACTGATCTCTCTCTAAACTAAAATGAGGAGGGCACTGATCTCTCTCTAAATGAGGAGGGCACTGATCTCTCTCTCTAAATGAGGAGGGCACTGATCTCTCTCTCTAAACGAGGAGGGCACTGATCTCTCTCTAAATGAGGAGGGCACTGATCTCTCTCTAAATGAGGAGGGCACTGATCTCTCTCTCTAAACGAGGAGGGCACTGATCTCTCTCTAAAATGAGGAGGGCACTGATCTCTCTCTAAATGAGGAGGGCACTGATCTCTCTCTCTAAATGAGGAGGGCACTGATCTCTCTCTAAATGAGGAGGGCACTGATCTCTCTCTCTAAATGAGGAGGGCACTGATCTCTCTCTGACTGAGGAGGGCACTGATCTCTCTCTCTAAACGAGGAGGGCACTGATCTCTCTCTCTAAATGAGGATCTCTCTCTAAATGAGGAGGGCACTGATCTCTCTCTCTAAATGAGGAGGGCACTGATCTCTCTCTCTAAATGAGGAGGGCACTGATCTCTCTCTCTAAATGAGGAGGGCACTGATCTCTCTCTCTAAATGAGGAGGGCACTGATCTCTCTCTAAATGAGGAGGGCACTGATCTCTCTCTCTAAATGAGGAGGGCACTGATCTCTCTCTCTAAATGAGGAGGGCACTGATCTCTCTCTCTAAATGAGGAGGGCACTGACTCCTGCTCCCAGCTGCGCTCCCAGCTGTGTTTATCCACTCAGAAGTCCACAGCCAGCGGGAGAGAGACCAGCACTGTCACTGGGAGTGTTTATCCACTCAGAGGCAAGTCCACAGCCAGCGATGCGTTACCACAGTAACGGGACGAGCACTGTCCCAAAGGGAGATCAGCGATGGGTTACCACAGTAACGGGACGAGCACTGTCCCAGAGGGGGATCAGCGATGGGTTACCACAGTAACGGGATGAGGTCACGCTCTTTCGAGGGTGCAGCTGTGTCTTCAGGTTGTTGAAAGGTTCCATTTAAAAAAGTAATTGAGATTGTTTTCAGTTCAAGTTCGACCCGTGTTCTGGACTCAAGAACAGCATGCCAGCAGGAGGAGCAGAAATGCATCCCTGCCGTCGCCATAGCGAAGTTACAGGATCATATTATATTAATGAGCAACTGGTTGTGCTTGAATAATAAATGGTCATGTGGTGTAATGGAATAATGACTGCAATGGGAGCCCGTCTCTGAGGGAAATGTGAAAGGCTCAAACTACTCAATCGTAAAGTTGAGTTTACCTGTCCTTTTCTTGCCCTTTTCTTTTTTCGGATTTGTTCATGTTTTTCTCCCAATTTGGCAGGCAATTACACCCTGTATTTATTTTGATTTACCCTCCCCACGTGGGTCTACCACTCGTCTGTACAAGGCAAGCGAATTCTCAGAGGGCAGCGAACTCCGCTTCCTTCAAGATGGAATTCGCCCACCCACGTTCTGGAGACTCCCTTATGTGCTTCACGGCGGACCCGAGCCCGCTCACCCTCCCCCCTCCCCCTGGGGCGGACAGCCAAACGCCCCCGCCCCCGATCGGGGCTGATGACCGGGGCCGGTCTGGTAGAGACGGGTTTAGAACCGCA